>JAODVP010113486.1:0-24400 GCA_025400035.1 Tetradonia laticeps
GCTAGACACAAGCAGGTAGAAGTAGAATTCTCGTTTTTTCCGACTCCGCATTTTTGATTGCGTGTCGTGTGCTTAAGGGAGAGTGCGGTTAATCCAGGTAAATTTATACAAATCCTGTATCAAAATGTGTTAATTTTCATTCCGTGTCCGCGTTAGGCAGTGTCTCCTTAATCCAGGAAAATTTATACACAATTCTGATCGTAATTCATGAGATCGTTAAAATATTACGCTGTACACAGTTTTCCCCTTATACCAGGGTACGCTTATGACGTTTTAAGTGTTAAAGGGAACGCACCGTCGACCATACTCGAGTTAACACGATCATTGACTGACACTCAAAATATCAGCGTTGTTCGTAAAGAAAAAGAGTTTTACCTGTTTGGGCAATTGCAAGAACATCCCTGCCTGTTAAACCACACGGAACAGCTTGCGCTTGAATAGGAGTGGGTGTTGAGTACTCGGCCTTGATGATACCCTTCAGAAGCTTGTCGTCAAAGTTAAGATGAGCAAAGGAAGCGACTGGTTTGGGTGCGCGTTGCCCCGTCACATGCAAATCCAGCTGTTTACGCAACTCATTGGCTTTGTTATTCGACAACTGCGCAATTTCCTCATGTTGTTCATAAAAGTCTTTCCTAAACGGCGAATACTCAATCTCCGAATGGTCTATGGGCGGCAACGGGTCGATGAACTTCTTCTTGTCTGGTGGGATCGGATTGCCATCTTGATCATACTCTATGTCAGGATTATCTTCATCAACTGGATACAATCCTGCATTGGGATTCTCCTCCATGTACCTGTAATACGACTCTTCAATATCCTCTTCTTCCAAATCGTTTCTAATGACCTTGGGTGCTTTCTGCGTACAATCTCCTTGTTCCTCCTTGACTTGTTGTTCAATTCCGGCCATAAACGCGTCCAGCGGATCAACCTCTTCACTCTCATCGTCTACTGTTGCCTCTTTCACTTGATTGGAGGGACTTCCAGGCGCTGGTATGTACGCTAAATTTGTTGAGTGATCCTCTTCATCATCAAAATACCTGCCATGGGTTGAGAAATGAGCAAAGTGAGAGCAAATAGTTGCATTACTTATTCAAATTCAAGAATCATAATACGTTTTGTATAATTCTTACTCGTCTTCTGTGACTGCTCTCTTCCGATTGTTGCCCCATGTTGCAAAAATGGAGTTTTGGCTGATTGCAGTCAGGGTAGAGTAGCCCTGTTTACTGAGGCCGGCGGGCGGCGGCGGCACTGCATTATGACTTGTTTGTGGCTTTTTCGAGTTGATTTGAGCGTAGTTATAATTGAAACTCATATTTCTGTTCTATTACTGTTCTATTAGTGATATTTTTAGGTGATTCAGTTGTACATACGTATCAATATATCGAGTTTAGCTAATCTGGAGAATTGGGAGGTTATTTAGTATTTTAGTCACTGTAGTAAAAACACTATGTTTGACAATCAGTACAAAGTTCAATTTAGTTCAAGTACGTAATACGAGATGGCAAGTAAATTTATTTTCATATTATATTTCCAAATAAATTAATATGCATTAGAAATAAACAAGTATGACTCGAGAATAAAGTGTGTTGCTAAAAACGGGATTAATTACATATATAGATATTAATATTCTATAACTAATTTTATATTCTATAGAAAATTTGAATTACAAATACGGTACGCGTTATTGCGACATCTTACGTGTTACGCATCAACTATATAAGTAATTGTTGTTTTGCAATTTATTCTTAATTTAATTTAATCAGTTATTAATTATTATTTAATTACGCAAAAACCCTTGATAATGCAGCCATGCTTGGACCTACTGTGCAATTTGGGTTTTTCAAAGTCATATGACTTTGGGGTTTTTAGCAAAGTGGTGATTTAGCTATAGTGGCACAACTCAAAAATTGTCAACATCGAAATATTCTAGTAAATACACCATCAAAATTTTAAATCCTTTAAGGTATATTAAAACTAATATACCTTAATGTGGTAAAATTCCCATAAATGGTTGTAATGTTTTACTTTGAAATTGCGAACTTTCATTTCGTCTATAGTAACAAATCTCACAAAATTTTCAATTTATATTGTTTTGTCAGAACTTATAAACGAAAAACTGAATATCTTTGTTTCAATTGTTTTAAACTAGAAATAATACCAATTATAATTGACAGAAATCAATGAATTAGAGTTAATCAACTATGAATTCCGTTAATTCTATGCATTCTATGCCATGAATGTCAATTTACTTGAAATGTCATTTTTGAGTTGTGTCAGTATAGCAGACATTCAGCGAAATTGAGTCTAAAACTAGCATTTGATTCAAATTGTCGTGGAATTGTTTAATTTACATACTAACTACAATTATTAAAATCTGTTTAGAAAGCTAGCAATATAATTTTATAGTTAATAAAAGAAATAAACATGGTATACGAGCGTAATGTGGGTAATGTGTCTAGCCTAATTCTGCACATGCGCAGTGAACAAAGTGCACCACACGCTTCTTCATTGGTCGGCCATTTTTGTCTGAGAATCCACACGATCCACGCCATCCACGCAGCGAAGAAGCGAAGCGGCTGCAGTCCCCGCAGTACCAGTGCCTGCTATATACGTTATTTTGTGAACGGTGTCTACGAAAGTGTTGAGAAAGTGTGCTAGATTTGAAACATTCCGTCTCCAACTCCCTAACAATGAGTTACGGGCGTCCGCCGCCCCGTATAGAGGGTATGGTATCCTTGAAGGTGGATAACTTAACCTACCGCACGACGCCCGATGATCTACGCCGCGTCTTTGAGCGCTGTGGAGAAGTGGGAGATATTTATATCCCTCGCGACCGCTTCACACGTGAATCCCGAGGATTTGCCTTTGTACGGTAAGTGCGCCAACGGACATTACTCAGCAGTTATAATCCAGGCTGGAATGCTTGACTAGGTTTTATGACAAGAGGGACGCTGAGGATGCGTTGGATGCTATGGATGGATACATGCTAGATGGCCGGGAGCTGAGGGTGCAGATGGCTCGGTACGGCCGGCCCACATCGCCGCATCGTCGCTACGGGCGCTCCAGCCGCCGCCGAGGAAACTCGCGCGACCGGTCGCGATCACGGTCACGCTCTCGTCGACGCAGCCGCTCACGCTCATACAGGAAACGCTCTGCTAGTAATAGCGCCTCTCGTTCTGATAGCAAGAGTTCACGAGGAAGGTCTCGTTCCAAATCTAAGAGCACCAAAAGGAATGACTCAAAATCTAGATCAAGGTCTAAATCTTAAGAATTCCAGTGAGTATTACACCGTAAATAAATTACTGACTCATTTACTTTGACACTGTTATGATAATTGTCAGAGTACTAATATACATGTGGCAACGGTGCCCATTGATTTTATCATAATATTGATACTTGGTAGCTTTTTAGGATTGCAAATTTGCTTCGTCACTTAATCATAATATTTTTTAAAAGTTTTCATAACAACTTATAGTTCATTAGTGGAAAAATTTGATTGTACTGTATATGGAGAAGGAAAATAATTATCAACTTCGATGTTAGAATATCAACAACACGAAATTTTATTAACAAATAATAATATATGCTTTAATCAATATTTTACAAAAAGAAATTAGTTTTTTTAAGAGTGCTTTGAAAGTTCTGTCTTTCAGTACTTAATTATCACAAATGAATTTTAGTAAATTATGATTTTTATGTAATATATTTTATAAAAAATACTGGCTGTTTTTACTGGAAGAAAAAGTTATTTAGAGCAAAATTTGACAGGTTTTCAAGCCCTGTTTTCTTTGTTTCGTTCGTCTCAGTGCATCGGAAAAATTTAATAATACGGGATTGAGCAGGTGTATACGAAATTACTGAGTTTTGGCGTTTAAAATTTAGCACCCCGTTTTCGTAATGACAACTTTAGTACCACTTGATCTTGTCACTCGTCACTGAGGAACTTCTATATTAATATACTAGCAGGTCCCACCACGCTTCGCAGTTGCATTTTTCTTCTTCATATATCCCTTTCCGTCCTCACTCAATTTGTTTCCTCCTGTCCCGCAGGAGAAGTATCTTCAGTAAAATATGTAGGAAACTAGTAGCTCTGCAAATGGTTGACACTGCGTATGTTTGTTAGTCTTGCACTTTTTGAATCACTTACCCATTTCGGGACTTGTTTACTTACGCACACACGTTTGCATAGACCAAAGTCAGATAAAACTACAAAGTTGTTTAACTTCCTATGCTGCCTATAGAAAAGTATTGGCACCAAAAATCGAACTATCCGCCACATTATGATCAACTAAACGCGATAATCAACGTAGGAAACTTAGAAAACTGATTTTGTTATAATGGTATGAAAGCGAGCTTAAGGACGACACACTCGCTACCTGATGGGCTGACGAGAAATGGAACCAGAAATAATCGGCAGTGCCATGACTTGGTAGTGTTATATGATTTTGGTATAGACACGAAAATTATGTCACTACAAACTTTCCATATTTATTCGAAACAATTGAGATCACTCTGTCAACACCGCCTTATGTTTTCGTGCATTATTCATATCATACCAGCAATTCATGCACAAAACAACAAAACAAATGAGTAACGATCACACAGACGTACGCATTCATAGCCATATTGCAGTTTTTTGGCAATTTCTAATTGTTTCTCGTAAAGCTTCCCGGTACCATCCTGAATATTATTTGCCATTTACAATATTGTTCTATATGTTACCAATCCTGCCCGAAACATTTCCGAAATATTTTATATACAAAAATGAGAGCTAAAAGTGGGTTTGCATATGAGAAATTTCCTCGGGAGAACTAATATGCACTCTCGATAATTCGAAGTTGACGGGACAAGCGAAAAAGTTCGAATTGCCAAGAGTTTCGAATTAGTAAGAGATTTTATCTAGCAATTTAGTTTCTAGGGGACAAGTTTTAACTACGAAAAGTTCGAATTACCGAAAGTTTTGAATTAGCAAGAGTGTGCTGTATTCAATTCGCAGGAGAGTCTGAAATAGCCAACTGACTTTCACTTGTTAGAAAACTTTGAAAATTTATTAAATTTAAAAAATAAAAACCGTAAAATTTTGCCTAAAATGATCGTAGTGGCCACTAAAACATTATGCATACGGTTGAATAACTTTTAAGATGAAAGTGGTGCAATAACACTAAAGTTATTGTTATGAAAACGGGCATTATTCGTAAACGAAACATTTATTCAATGTTGAAGCATTGTTATAGTAATGTTTTAATCATTGTTGAAAGTTAAGTTACGTTTATGAATAAGGTAGTAGGAGTTTAATCGCGATAATTAGAAATTAAATGATAAAAGTTGATGTTTTCTTGGCTTGTCTCGCGCTCTGTCGCATTCATACAGCCCGCATACGTTTTACTCCCTCACATTTATAGAGAACGAACAAACTTTTATTTGGTTTTCAAACTTTATTTTATAACTAGCGATAGTTAAAACTCAGAATTCACTTCAATTTCTTATACACGTGAATACGTCAGTATAACGGATTATACCTTATTAACAATTTATGATATATATGAAAACATTAAATAATTTTTTTCAATCTAGCAGTTTATATTAATCCTTATCACTATTTTTTAACTAGTATTTTATGTAGATGTGTAATACATGTTTTAATGAAAACTGTGTATTATAACTTAAATAGATATCGAAGTTAAAATTAGAATCAAAAACTGAAATTAACTGATATTTTTAGAAGAGTGCAATTAAAATCGGAAGCGTTATTTTTATTTTCAGAGAATCGAAATCGGTACTAAAATAATTATTCTAATAAGAGATAAAATCGAAATGAAATCGTAATTTACTATCCAGGATACTAGAAGTAAAATAGGAAGCGATATTTTATTTTGAGTCTCGGTTTTAACGCGGTGGTAGGTATAATGCGATCACAATTCTACAAATTTTATAGAACGTGTTATGGAATGTAATTGATTGATCATAATTAATAAGTTCGTTTGTTTTTTTTTAATTATTTTATGACTACGTTACATTACCGAAATTGGAATCGTTATTTACGAACTGAAATCGAAACTAAAATCGTTATTTTTACTTTTAGGGGGCGGAAACGAAACCGGAATTGAAATCGTTATATTTATTTTCAGAGAACTGCAATTGGAACTGAAATTGTTATACTAATAAGGAGAATAATCGAATCTGAAATCGTTATTACGGATCCAGCCGTATTGGAATTGAAATTGAAACTGGTATTTCGTTTCTGAACGGATCCTTGAGTTATACTACGTGCCGTAAAATGTTGGTTAACTTCCTTCATTCTAACAGCTTACAAAAATCACTGTCAATATTTTCAAATAATACTTTATAGGCAATAGATAGATTTTTACGAGAGCTACCGTGTAAAACTTTGCCGGAAGTCATAGCTTGGCTGAGTCAAAAGTTATAGCATGGTGTGTTAGCATTCTATTTGCGCGTAACGAATTCTTTGAATCTTCATCTATGGAATGGTATATTTCCATTTGAATCTGACGGGTACTTTCTGAGTTATAATACCAAACCGTATCCCCCGATTTTTGCGCCCTAGTTTTCTTTAGTTTTACCCCCCATGTAAACCAAGAACATAGACGTATTCACGTCAAAAACGTTCTAATTCCCTATTAAACCAATGTATGTTATTTCCTTATAAGTACATGTTTGACACAGCGCGCGTAGTGGAAGGGGAAGCGCCGCCATTTTGATGATATTTTGCGTGGTATTGAAATTTGTATTTACTATAACTTTTGACTCAGACAAGGTACGACTTTCGCGAAAGTTTTAAACGATAGTTCTCGTAAAAATCTATCTACTGCCTATAAAATATTGGTATAAAGTATTGACAGTAATTTTTATATGTTAGATTGAAAAAAATTAGCATACATTTTGCGGCACGTAGCAAAACTTTAGATATACCCAAGACAAAACGAATTTGCGAAGCATTTACATAATCTACATTAGATTATCTAGAGAAGTACGTAGCGGTTTTTGAAAATATACATTTTTGTGGATTTGGTGACCATTTGAAGTGAAATTCTTGCTCTGCTGTCGGAAAATAAAGAGGAATTCATGAAACAATTATATTTAATAGTTTCATGTATTTCACAATTTGTTGATAAGCTATAATTCGTTACACTGACGTATTCTCGTTAAGTTCACGGCCAAACCGCATTTTTTAAACATGCGTACTAACCGAGTTGACGCACAAAGCGAGTTATAATCAAGATCTACTGTATTAAATATTATATTGATTATATTTGTAGCATTTTTACTATAAATAGAATCAATATAATGTGTAGATACTACAAATTTAGAAAACAAAGTGTTTTCCAATAAGAGGTGATTGATATAATCATCTTTATTGCGAAAGCGCTCTCAAAACTTTGCACATCAAAGCGAGATATAAAATGTCAAAATAACACCTCTTGTTGGAAAACCGTATGTTTTAACGAAAATTCAGTTTCGTGTATATTCCTATAAGGAATTATCGTTATGTCAATTTTTTTATTAATTAAGTGACTAAGCAGATAAAGCATCTCCGAAACCGGTTTTGCAAATTATAGAAGATTATAGTTATTGTTCAGGCCTGTCAAAGACTTGCACTTCGGCCGAAGCTAGAAGAACAAGACTTTAACAGGTAACCTTTTGGACAAATTGACACTTATAGAAAGGTAGCCATTATAGAATTACAAATTAATTCATTGATTGTTATAAAAGTGATGTTATAAATGTGTCAAATTTCAGGTATTCGCTGTTGGAGATAAAAGTGACGACGGACCCGATCTTCTTGCAGCCACTACAGTCTAATGCCGTTTTGTTTGCCATGTTGCGGTTTGTGCTTTAAGGTATACTTCATCCACCTTAAAATCATACATTTCTGTTATGCACCTTCTGCCGTTTCCGAGTGAGCGGCAGGGCATATTGCACACATTACTCATATGCACCTAGCCTCACATTCGATAATAGTAATATCAGATATTTTCATAGTAAAGCGTCGATTATAAAAGCAAAAAGAAACAATTGAAGCAATACTCAGGTTTGGCCAGGTGTTTTACGCATACAAAGTTTGATTTGAACGTTAACCATTCAGATTCGTAAGAAATTTGTACTTTATATCTATGAAATTTTACTAATTAAATTTTACGCTAATTGATGACATGTGAACAAATCGTTGTTTGTGGATAAAATATGCATTGCGACAATATTGTGTAGCAGCGTGCTTATTTAATTAGCCAATCTAGTTAACTAAGTACCCTGACGTTGATTTGCCATACTCTGTTGTTGTACACATTCATGAATCGACTAACGTGTTTTAATTAATGTGCACAGGCTGTGGCAGTGTTAGCTGTGGCGAGGCGTGCGAGCACGAGGGGCGAGTACGAGTCGCAAAAAGTGACAAAATGCTGAATTGCTGAGCCCGGCTGGCGAATTGTATGCAGTACGAGCAAGTGCAGAACGGGGCATTTTGTGGTTGGCAGTAGGGTAATATGTGCTCGCGGTTTTCTTTTTGTTGCTTGCGCTTCGCAATGCGATTGCACGCGTTCTCTTCGCGTGTTCGGTATTTATTTCGTTTCGTTTCTTTTAGTGCGGGGGTAAGTCCGCCATCTTGGAGGTAGGTAAGCGAGCAGCTTTAGCTAATTTTCTTCAAACACAAGTTCTAATGCTGTTTTTTAGATGCTGCACTGGTACTTCCTTCCTTATGTCGCCATGATTTACCCTAATAAAGGAGAGTTAACATTTATTTATGTTGTTTTTTATTGTTCCTTAATTGTCCTCATATATCAACAGCATTGTATCGAATAAATTTTTCCTCTCCTCGGAACAACTGTTGCGTTAAATCAACAAATTTGTTATATATTTGCTGAAATATACGCATGTAATACTTATTCTACTGTGAAATATTCTTAGGTACAAGAGTTTTGTATTAATTAGTAAGTCCGTACAAGTTTGAGTGTAGTTTGGTTGATTAAAATGTGAAATATTAGTGATTTTAGCCTCATTTACGGTAAATAAATACAGTGGCGAATACTGAAAATGTTTGCATTTTGATGTGTTTGGTCTATAAAACGCATAAAACAATTTAAGAACTGTTTGGTGAAATTCACTTGTTTATATATTGTAGCTATTGTAGTTTCTTAATTAGCATTGAAGTTATGTTAAGAAATAAAGATGAAGAAGATAGATTTTTAAGGAACTTCATCGTCCGACGATGACATTTTATCTGGGTGTACAGATTTTACTGGAATTTAATTGTGTACTTGATTTTATAGCCAATGCTGAGGTCTATTTCTATCATTCTGACCCAAACTTAATTCCGGTCCAGTTACGGTGACCGTAACCGTATAACTCACAAATGTGATTGTGTACTATCCTTATAAAATTCCGAACTTACCAATATCAATCCCTTGCACATCGTACAAACCAAATCATCTGCTATTTTATTATACATGGTGTTCCGTGACAGTCGTGATACGATAGACACACTTTCAGAAATTGATGTGGGAGTTGATCTCGAATTATTCAATATTGCAGTTGTGAAATCATGCAATTCTACACATAAACAAAATACAATACAGCCGGTAGGTGCCACCTAAGACCACATTCCTTATATCAAAATACTCAGAGAACTTCCCTGATCATTCTCTGAAGGTTTGACTTTCCACTTCTGATTCCATTATTTGGCGTATGTGAAATCACTTTATCGCAATGCAACACATAAAGAAAGGTGATTAAGATTTTTTTAAGTTTTGACAAAACTTTCAGAGGTTGTTCAGGTTGTTTCTGAAAATATAGGGCAGCTTGTTTTAAAATTCACATATATTTATAAAAATATGTGATATTTTTGGACAACTTTTAGAGAGAGGTTTTCAGACATTTTAAAATATTTTTAGGAGTTTTTCAGACATTAGGTTGAGTTTTAGACATTTTTAGGAATTCTTTAGACAACTTTAGGCATTTTTTGAAATTTTTAGGTGTTCTATGGCATATTTTTAGAATTTGTAGACAATTTTAGAGATTCTTAGATATTTTTAGGAGGTTCTGGATATGTTTGGACAGTTTTAGCGATTTTTAGACATTTTTATAGTTATAGAGGTTTTTAAAGGAATTTTTAAGCATTTAGGTTCAGCTTTAGACATTTTTAGGTATTGTTAGACAACTTTAGGCATTTTTTGACATTTTTATAATTTTTTTAATTTATAGACAATTTTGGGGATTCGTAGATATTTTAGGAATTTCTAGATATATTTCGAAATTTTAGCGATTTGTAAATATTTTGGGGCATTTTTAGATTAGATGAATAATTATTGATCACTATGTTATGGATTGTTTGTGCAAAGGTACAAAGTAATCGAATTATGTTTGTTTTTATTTCCAACCGGTTTCGGTCATATTTATCAGGAAAAGGAATAAATAACTTGTAATTATTTATTCCCTGCAGATAGTCTAAACAAATAAGACTGGTTGGAAGTAAATACAAAAATAATTTGATTCGGTTATTGCTTTGTACCTCTACATTTTAGCACATTTTTAAAGACTTCATAGACAATTTTGGGAATTCCTAGATATTTTTAGAAATATCTAGGCAGTTTTAGATATTTTTGGACAATTTTAGCAATTGTTAGAGAGTTTGGGACAATTTTAAGCAAATTTGGACATTTTTGAAATCCGTTTAAGACATTTTTAAACAAGTTTGGACATTGTGTGATATTTTTAGACATTGTTAGGAATTCCTAGATATTTTTGGATATTTTTTTCGACGGTGATTTAAAAGTTGTTGGAGTAATATGGAAGAAAATTCATTAGAGGTTCATTTTCTACCAAAATAAAGAATACTAGATAAATTTTGAGAAATCGTTTTAATAGAATAGAATAGAATTTTGAATAGAATGCAATCTTACCAATTCTCCTGCTACCTTCAAATTCACACAATATAAATTTAAAAAACATCTCATAAAATTATATATAGAGGAACTGGTCCAAATTTGAGCTACTACTTTCATTTTGCTACTTTTTGAGACTCCTACGCATAATTTTTACATGGAACAAATGCTGATGGCTTCTAACAGCGATTACGGACCTACTGTCGGCATACGAGTCGTTAGTCTATAAAAACGAATTAGGGGATACAGCTTGGTGTTGTAGCTCCGAAAGTGTCCAATCAGAAATTATACCACTCCATAGGTGAAGGTTCAAACAACTCATTAAGCACAATTAAAACACAGACTCATCGCGTGTGGTAACAAGAGAAGTTCCGCCATTTTGATGATATTTTGAGATTTGTAACTGCTATAACTTTTGACTCAGACAAGGTACAACATTCGTATAAGTTTAAACGATAGCTTTTGACGGAATCTATCTATTGGCTATACAATTTTAGTTTACAACAGTGACTGTGAATATTATAGGGTGTTGCAATAAAAAAAATAGCAAACTTTAACGACACGCAATGTGACCCTAGATACCTTACAATTAGACGAAACGAATTTGGGAAGTAAGTTAATATTCATTAGATTACCTACAGAGGTACATAGTCTTTCATTCATGTTTGTAGATTTGAGGTACATAAGTTTTTACTGTGTCGTCGGAAAATTTAAAGTAAATCATTCATCAATAGATATATAAAGAAGTAACCAAATCCGAATATTTTTGTTTGCTATATCCAATCAGTTTCGATCATTTTTAGACCATCTTCAGGGAATAAATTACAAGTTATGATGAGTGATGTGTATGTGTAACAAATTATTTGTTTATAAATTATAAATATAATTAGTAATTGATTAGATAGAGGGGAATAGTTTCGAAGAAAAAACTAAGCCGATTTGGACCTAGCGTTTCGAAGAAATTGCGAAAAAACTGTATAATGCCTAAATGTCGCCATGGCAACAAGCAACATTTAATTTGTTTTGTCTACGATTATTGCTAGTTTTGTATCTATGTTACAATTGCAGTTGTCACTGAATCAGTATCAGAATGTGACATCATTCTCAACATGATCAAAAGTCTAACACAATATGGGTACATTGAATGTATACCTTTTAACTGAAGACAATATTGAAAATTATATATTTATGTATATTTGTTCGAAGATTATAGAATTATATGACGGCTTGGACAATGGTTTTGATAACAGAAGTGAGGTGTTTACTGCAACTAATTTGGAGCAAATGTGCAACACAAACGAAGATACTTAAATACACAGGAGTAATAAGAGGCTGGGTTTCTTCTTGACCCCCCCCTGCAGAGTGAGGGGGTAGTTAATGGGAGAAGGGGAGTGTGAGAAGGAATAACAGAAGAATGAAGGGTAGAAGGAGCGGAGAGATATGGATGACAGCGAGATGTAATGAGTCCCATACGGATGGATAAAGGGAAAATTACAGAGGTAGTGGAATGGGGATGATAATCTGGTTGGAAGCAAGATGGTTCGAGGTAAGGAATTCTTAAGCTACAGCGAAGCGTGGCCGGGTCTAATAGTAAGCACACACAGAAAATAATTTATTTCAACAATATAATCCGTATAGGCGAATTCACAGCAAAACCAGCTTTTTATTGGTACGGTTATAAAAAATTCTCATTTCGTACACGAGCGCATAAGTTTTGCCGAGTTTCCCCTATCCGATTATAAGTGTCATGCTTGCAACCCTATGAAACTTTCCATCCTTTCCATCCCACGGAAATCATGAAGTTTCATTTGCGTTCCACTTACCTCTCACAAGAACCGCTTATTCGTTCCACATAACTTTTTTATCTTTAAATTCATAGCATGTTTAACCTCACACAATGAGAAATATTGATTTTATTGATTATATTTCAAAATAATGAGGACATACAAGCAATCAACAAATCGGAAGAATGGTTAAATTATCAAAATGATAAACTATAAAATGCATCACGGCGGACCATCCGTATCATCAACATTAAAATGTATCGCAATTGACTATTCAAGATTCATTGATTCATATTTTATTAATTTCAGAATTTCTGGAAGATAAAAACATTTTACACAACATTAATTATAATTGTTCTGACAATTAGTGAAAAGCAAATATAAAATTAAACTAATTTTAGTAGCTTATATCGCTAGTATCTTAAAGTTATCTGTCTAAAGTCATTATTATTATTATTATTATTATAAAAATATAATGATGACCTTTCATTACTATAATTACATATTTATATTACGATCAACATGTCAAGCAATCGCGAACAAGTGGAACGCAGCCAATGTAGTCACAGTCGCTGTCAAACTGCGTTGTAGTTGCTGTAGTAGCCGTAGTAGTGTGCATTAGATTATCTAGGAGTCTACCGTGAAATTAGACTTTCAAGTAGTTTCAGCCCTAAGAATCTAGGAACATTGTCCAGCGCAGTAGCAGACTGTTTCGTCTGTGTAGTAATGGTAGTGATTGTAGTGATAGCCGTGATAAGTTTGACAAATTCTTCTAGTCCCAGCAAACCAATCAACTCATTTGTTATTGTCACACAGTATTGACATACACAAGAACAACATACACTAGAGAAACAAAAGAAGGCTGTAGCTGAATACGCAACGCGTGCGTGGGCGATCTATCATCAATACTATTGTCAGGTGAAGAATCGACATTGCCCGCGATCGGATAGTGCGCTCAAGAACTCAGCACTGGATCACACCATTTTATGCTCCCGATCAAATTATGGTTATACTCAACACGATTCCATTATTATGGCTGAGGATAGTGGCCGGCCGCCACCAAAGTCCTACGACTACCTGCTGAAGTTCCTCTTGGTGGGTGATAGCGATGTGGGCAAGCAGGAGATCATTTCCAACCTTGAGGATGGCGCCGCCGAGTCGCCTTTCTGTAGTGGGAGTGGTAAATGTACGTGGTATTTCTAGAATATCCATCATATTTCATGCGTGTCTATTTTCCAGCTTACAAAACAACGACCATTCTCTTGGATGGTAAGAGAGTTAAGCTACAATTGTGGGACACTTCCGGACAAGGCAGATTCTGCACGATTATACGCTCCTACTCGCGAGGTGCACAAGGCGTCTTGCTGGTGTATGACATAACTAATCAGTGGTCCTTCGATGGACTGGACAGATGGTTGAAGGAAGTAGATGAACATGCACCGGGAGTTCCCAAAGTCCTGGTCGGCAATAGATTGCATTTGGCGTTCAATCGCAAGGTTGGCGAACGTGACGCGCAGAGCTATGCGGAGAAGCATAGCATGGCGTTTTTTGAGGTCTCACCATTGTGTAATTATAATATTATGGAGAGTTTCTGTGAATTATCACGCATGGCTTTGCAACGGAATGGTATGGAGAGGTTGTGGCGTTCTAACAAAGGTAATTTTTATGTTATTACTAGTGAGCGGTACCTTGTGTCAAAAACAAATGAAATAGTCGAATACGTATTTGATAACAATTGCTTAAATGTGTGATAAAAATGAAAAATATGTGATAAAATATTCGTTTATATTTGATATAAAATTACCAAAATTAGAAAATTCACTGTGAAAAACGGTATAATTTCGTATTTTCTGGAATAAACAGAGATTTATTTCTTCTAAAAATTGATTTATATTGCAAAAATGATTTTTCAATTTCGCATGGAACCATAGGTGCATTTATAGAAGCTGTTGTACACACTGTGGGTGGTTTTTTCAAAAACAAAAAGTCCGCTCCGTTGATTGTAGTAGAGAAAAATTCGTAATATTTTTGCTTAATTTTTTGTAGTCAAGATATATTCCAGTTGGCACGGTCATTTTTCAAAAAAAACTTGTCAAAGTTTTCGAAAATCTTACTGGACATTGCGTAAACACGCGGGGCTCAATTATATCGCCCCGCGAAATTCCTCAACTCACGACTTACGTGCGTACACGTTCGTCGAATCAAATTTTCTCCATACATATGTGATTTATGAACACAGCGCTTAAGATCGTAGTACATAGAATTAATCTTCTCTCTCTATATACATACTAAGAACAAGGTAAATAATTCGGTAAATAATACAATGTTTCAATGAACATACAGAGGACATAATATAAATATATAATTTGCTTATAAATTAGTTGGCTCTGACTTTTAGCTAACAATAAGCGAAACAAAGGACTCTGTTTTGTGCAACATTAACACTATATGGAACAATAAAAGTGCAACGATGACATATCGAAAGCAATTCTCAAATCTTTAGTAAACAATATACATATGCGAGTAAATGAATTGCAAGATGAGGCCGGTATACGCTGCCAAACTATAGGAATTAAGATTTAGTGAGGAAAGCATAATATTTGGGCGTTTTATAAAATGCAATAGTTAAAAAACAAAAAACACAGAAATATTACATGAATATTTCACCCCTCACTTTGGAATATCTACCCGCATAGCGACGAGACATACGCCGCAATAATGTAGAATAAGGATGGATGCTATTGCAGTATGCTTTTTGCCCCCCTTTTGCCATTTCTCTTGTCCCCGGGTCCTGTCAGCACTGCGACCTAAGTGATCTTTTGTACTATAGACATGTGTGATACCTAGGTTACCTGAAGGCAGCCATAAAACCTTAGCAGCTCCATATGGGACAGTTCCATAACTTGGTAGGTTTCTAAGAACCTTTTTCCGAGAATGTCGTCCCTATTGCGCTGTAGTTCAATGCATTCACAAATCAGATGGGTGGTGGTCTCTTCACAGACCTTGCACCATCTGCACCTGTCCGTACTAGACCTGCCAATTTTGTGCAGGTGATAGTTGACAAAGAAATACCCAGTGAGTAGGCCCGTAATTAGCCTCAATTCTCTTCTGGACAGGTTGCTATAAAATCGATAGTCTCAGATAAGCGTTGATTTCTTCTTCAGTGCTCGATGTGGAAATGAGCGGTAATTTTTAACGAAAATCAACAGATAATAGATTAAACGCATTTCCAAAATGTCTTGTTTCCGGAAATGTCTTGCATTCATCCTATATGAAGATTTTACATCTCTTTTAGGCTATTGCTGAGTATTTCAGAAAGAAGCATAGGAGTTCTGCAGTCTTTTGATGATTTTATAGTAATTTCAACGCTGAATTATGATTAACATGCCAGCATGAACAATTTCAGTTTAACAATTAGAGAAATTGAAGAAAGGATCTTCCCGTTTCCACGCGGGAATTCAACAAAAATGTACCAGTATTTTTCAGCATTAATGTTTCGTTCACTCTTTTCATACACATTCAACAATGATGCGGTCTCGCATGTGATGGAAGATATTTCCGAATTGAGAGAATGTTCTATGAGAGTTCAAGTTGTGATATTAGTCCAGCGATGGTCTAATAGTAAGGCAAGTAACCGGCAATTGATGGATTCGAGTTCGAATCGCGATCACTCCAATCTTTTCTTTATTTCCATTTCTTAATTAATTATTGGATGAGAAATCTTATCATATTTGTAATCTAGTAGTTTGGTCTGCTTTTAGATATGAGGACTTATCTAAAAAGCAGACCATATGTCAATTTTGATTATATTCATGTTGTATTACTCGCTTAAAAGTATCGAAAGTTTCATGGGTTGGTATTTCTAACTTGCCTAACAAAGTACCGTACTTAATGTAACACATTCTGAATCAAAATTAAAGCCGGGTTTAGCACTTCTTCGTTCAATTTGAGATAGCAAAAATAAACTCTTTGGCCATTCTAGGAAAGCACAGTATATTGGAAAATCATTTCATTACAATTGACATCATAGATTATGAACCCCTATACGAAAATCATCAACACTGCAATTTCTATTTTCTTTCATTATTCACAAACGTTTCAAGTACGTTGATATAGAAACTTATTATTTAAATTACTCGTTCCTAGGCGATATGGTGTATATATTTGCTATATTACTCGTTGCTAAACAACATAGAGTTCACTTATTTATATTACTCGTTACTACGCAACATACACATATACGCCCACAACCATTGTTAAGATTTTTGCTTGTTACTGACAAACAAAAAGTCCTATCGGTATACTATATACTTACAAACCTTCCCCGAGCCATTGTGAACATAACCAAGCAAAAATCATAAAAATCGGTACAGTCGTTCTGGAGTTTTCCGGTCACAAAGGCAGACACACGACATTTATATATAAAGACACGGAGTTGCAAATTGTATGGTACAGTTTTCGCATATGTACCTTCGTTTTTGATGATTCATATATCGATGCAAACGATGAAAGACGCAAAAAGTTAACAATCTTCGCGGTAATGGTAAAAGAATCCGCCTGTATGTGTATCGAGATCAAGGAGGCCGGCGGAAATGTTCATAGCGGGTGTTCAGTAGTAGCTGCGCGAGAATGTCGATAAGCATAACCTAACCTGATTAGAACTAATTAACGTATAACGTAGTAAGATCTCTTAAAGTTAGGCTGAGATATTGGGAAAACAATGGAAAAGCAATCCACAAAATTAAGTAAGTTAAAAAAGTCGTGAAGAGCTGTCGCGTAAGAAGAGTGTGTGTATATGTGTGTGTTCTTTAGGTAAAAACTCTAAATATAAAGACCACCTAAGCGGATGTCTAATTTTGTTTATATGTGTAATTTTGAGTAAAAGATTGGTCGTTTAATTGCGACCATAAGCCGATACCAGTTCAGTCGAACTCGGTTATAACGAAAGTCAAAGGACCCACGTTATACCCGAGGTTTCGTAATAGGGGAGTTGATCAAGAATCGTATAAATACAGACAGTATTTACTTATAAATCGTTTGCACACGCAAATAAAGCAGTTTCAATCCTTACAAAAACTAAATATAGACGAAACATGAGAAAAACACATGCAAAATTATGATTTACTTCAAAAGTTGTATTGCGTAACCCGAGTCCGGAGCTTCCCTCAAACAAAGCACGCGAAACAAAGGCAAAATTTTTATCTAGAATTGGGGAAACTTCGAAATATGAAAGTATGTTGATATATTTGCAAGCGCCCCACAAAATCAAGTTCGTTGTATGCTAGTGTCATTCGTTAAAAGCAAATAAAGTCCCATACACTTAACATTGGATCAAACAAGTACTTCAGTTTACTTCGTTGACAATACTGGTAAAATTTTGTAATATATAATTAAACCAAATATGGTTTGATAAAACTATTATCTAATGTGATTTTCTTTTTATTTCTACAAAAAAATAAGACTGGGTCAGCTTGTGCTACAATGTAAATTCATACGGGGAAACTTATTTTAAAAATGTGAAGAATTTGAGGGTGTAAAATTACACATTATAATTAATAACAATTTCTTATGTTCCCAGTATTGCCACTTCATGAACTATGCTGCCGAGCAATCGTGGCACGCACGACTGTATACAGCATTGAGCAGCTGCCGCTGCCGACGTCGGTGAAGTCCCACCTGAAGTCGTACGCGCTCACACCAACCCTGACGCAGCTGCGATACACGCACAGCCAGCGCAAGGCGCACAACAAGAAGAACAAGCTGACGAGCACGCCGACGTCTCCGGCGGATCCGCGCAGTTGTGTGCCTCGCAACAGTTGCTCAGTCACATGATACCCCGGACGGTGGCACTACTCTTATAAGTACCTCACGACTACGTACGCAAGCATTAGAGACGTAAGGAATACAATCATATATGGCAGTTAGAACCGTCCGTTTCAATTTATGAGTACAAGGAGTACAAGCAGAGTCTTGTCGTGCGCAATAACGACGAAGAGCTTTCTGCACCCACGACAAAGTCACCACTACACTGATAAGGCAACATTACAAATAACACGACAAGTACACAGAACTAAATGAATGAATAAGCAATCTCAGTGATTAACGATATTTTTATATAAAATGATAAATCAACAGCAAGTATTATTTTAATGAATTACTTAAAACTGTGCTGCAGATGGATCAATAACTCTGATAAGCATAATGTAGTGACTGACAATGTGTGTTTAACATGTTTGGCATGCAATTCCAGGCATACATGAAATTCTTCAGTTTTTCTGTTCATTTGTTGTCACTGTTATCGTTTACAAATGAGTTTAATGACGATACATGTATTGAGAGATTGAGCATGTCTAGAAATAGGTATGTATTGTATTATTATTAATTACACTATGATCTTTTTTTGCAAACTACATTCGCAAATTATTTAGGTTAATTTCACCTGTATAGTTTCCCCTTAACCGGCGGTGTCTTATACCAAAATTGCAGAAAAAATCCCTGATCAACCTCTGCATAGTTACACGTCGATTTTCACTAATTAATTTTGAAAAAATGGAGTCATATCTGGATCTAATTCTTTCTTCAAAATATTCTAAAAATTTTTCTGAATCTACATTATTTTGGCTGATCCGGCGTGTTTCAGTTGTTCCCTTGAAATGAACAGTGTGTTATTGGTAATAATAGTACCTTATGAATAAAGAATATTAAATTTGAAGTTTATCTTAGCATTGTTAGTTAAAGGAAGTGTTGAAAAGTGGGATTCGAACCTACGACCACTAGCTTTTCGTGACACAACAGCTCGTAAAGCTTAGGGTTGCAGGTTCAAATCTTTTTCTGTATCATCATTTTTATAATTGAAATTTAATTCTACATACTAGTTCCATGAAAATGTTAGAAGTCACTTTGGTTATAAAATAATTGGAAAAATCGTAATTAGTATTATGGCACACCCGGTATATCATAGAAGTTATTAATTAACTACATCTGAGGCTTACAAAGTGCGAATAATTACAAAGCCCTTGTATTAGGACAGATTTAAAAAGTTTCACCTTAAAACAGTCAAATTTTCATTCCCGAGATAACCAAACCTTAAAAACAACACGGAAATGGGGAATTGAGAGAATATATACCCAGCAAACATTTCAAAAATATATTTAATCAGAAGTTAACAGACATGTTAAAAATATATTCAACAGTAATGAATGTTGTATTCTACATAAAATAAAATGTCAAAGCAACATAAAAGAATATTACCGGGTATAAGAGATAATACAATGTAAATCGGCATAATTTTTGCATCATGCATGTATCCGCCTGTGCCACTGCTTCGTAAAATGTGAAAATCCTCATCTTCATTCTCATCCATATGTAAAAAATTCATCACGTAAAAATAGTTTAGGTGAAGTGTGCGCATACCCAATCGTCTTGCCCTGTAGAGTTGAATTCGTCGCGCGAATGACTAGCACATTAATATGTATACATAGGATGCGAGCGCTCCTTCTTCCGGTTCCATTGTGTTTGATCCCTTTTTAGTCGCCAAAAACACAAAAGCCTAAGATTAGATTGCAAACAAATACTGGCCGAGCGTGATATCTCGTCGAGACCAATGGTTGCTTGGTGTGCTTCTGCTTTGCTGCGGTTGCGATTTGGCGATTCACCTGAACTCGTAGATTTGTATGCTGTGCTCTGGTACATGTGTCAGGTTCAGGGACTGGTACCTTTTTAATCAAATTATTGTAAGTTATTGCGGCAGATAGACAGAAGTATTGGTAAATACTTACCATTCCGAACTCCGATGATAATAGTAACCTTCAATGTTCGCTTTGGACTTTTGGAAGCAAATATAGTAAAATCCAGCGAACGACGCGCCACTTATATCCTTGATTGTGTGGTCGGGGACCAAGAAGTGCTCCTTCCATCGCATAAATACATAATCAGTATTGGCAAGCGGCTTGTAGTCGAAGGTATCCGAGTTAAAAGTCTTCGAATATTGGCAAAACGAACCGAACTTGCTCTGAAAGCCAAACAACCGCAATGTATTAACATACAGAGTATTATATATAGGAAAGTACTAGTAATACCCAGTGCTTCTTGTCGACATCCTCGTCCGCGTCCCACTTGCGGGTCAGAAACGGATACTTTTGGCTGATGATCTCCCCATCGAAGAACGTTGTCAATGTAGGAAACTCATCCGTCAGTCCATTGATTTGTAGGTAGCCACAGAGATAGGAATTTTCTTCATCTACATGCTTGAAATTGAAAAATAACACCCTAATTTCCCATTTCCGAGGTAATACATGAAAACAAACCCAATGGAAACGTCTCAAAACAGGTGAAAGTAAAATTTTCCTATTTAGGAAGTGTAGGATTCAAAGGGGGCGTGGCGTGCGAGCACATAATAGGCATGGAAAACTTTCTGCTAGATAGCTGCCAAGATCAAGCAACACAACGTCACGCACCAAAACATACTGGCGTTTTCCCAAATCCGATCAAACTATCCTTGCTGCACTGCGTATTGAACGACGTCGTAAAAGGCACAAGATTTACAGATGAGAGTTGGCATTGATTTTACCGGCGTTTAGTACCGTAATTGTTAGAATGAGTATGCAAGGATTAAGTATACGGAGTATAAATCTTACCTGTAGCACAACTTCCACGTCGTAGGAATTTCCCTTAGACTTCTGCGATCCTTGAAATTTAGAGCCGTTGTACAGCAGAGACTTGGTGATGCCTGGTTGTTTGGAGTTGGCTGGCGGTGGTGGCGTGATGTCCACCCTCACTGGCATTCTGTCCACGCATGTAATTACGTGCCCAAAAAATAGTTGGCGTTGCGGAACGAGATCGCAGGCTGGATCGAGTTGGCTGAGCTTATTACAAATGGCGGCGCCTGCGGTGTCGACTAGTCCGACTAGCAACCGGCGTTGGCGCGAGTGCTAGTAATGACCTCGACGGCAGTTTTTGGAACTAAGTGTAGTGAATCTAGCCATATACCACTAATGTCCCTCACCATGTTGCCATTTAGATTCGACCTTTTGTGAAATATTACAAAACCATAGAATTATAGGATTAATAGCTTTTAACTCTCTATGCAAGTCCAAAGGTATTTAGACAATTTCATCAGATTTCATTATGTTATAGATATAACACAGCTTTCAACATGGACGTTCTGATTTCTCGGCCTCAGTGACATGGACGTGAGAATCCAATTAACAAACAAGCGACGACTATGCTGGCGTATGATTACTATCAGTAGCTAACGTAGCTAACGTAGCTAATATTGAATACGAATAACAAAACGTACGCTCACAAATCTAGTTTTCATCGTTTTCATGTGTCAAAATATTGTCATGAAATAAATAGATGTGTTGAATTGAATATAAATGATGCAACTACCTGTTCTGCGACTGACAAATCACGCTGCGTAAATTAATAAATATGAAGATATATTGTTAGACATAACTCATAACAATTTTGTTTTCGAGCATACTTAATATTCTTACTATTTTTATTGAAGCTATACCATCCGCTAGATATACCTATGTTAAAATTACCACAAAAATACAACAAGTTCTTGCATCAATTGATGTCATTACACTCAGCCAGTCTATACCTATGCTAGTAATACCGCCAGCGGCAGTTATTGGAATTAAATTTTCTGTGAAGGTGACCATTCGCATCGATAATGTAGGAAGAGTAGGAATTTTACAGCGTTGCCTCTCGGTGGCACAGTTCGCCACCTGACTCAACACTCAGCGCTCAACTGACCAGTGTCGTTAACGTCGTTTGCAATTGAAGTGGAGTGTCATGCTCATCATCTGAACGATCTGAACTGTAGTATACCGTACCGTACCGTGTGGTATACACCATTTATAATTTTTATACTCTGAATGTCTCTCTTGAGACCCACAACGCAGTGCGTCGTCGCCTAGGAATGGCTTCTTTTCGCCAAACTCCGTTGACGTGCAGTGGACATACTCGGCCTGTGGTGCATCTGGACTTTAGCTCTGTGACAGGCAGCGGTTACTTCTTAATATCAGCATGCAAAGGTAAGCGCTCGCACCTTGGCCTGTTTGCGCGAAAGCGGTGCGAGGTCGTCGCGTTCTAACAACTCCAACTTACAGATGGCAAGCCAATGTTGCGCCAAGGCGACACGGGCGATTGGATTGGCACTTTCGAAGGTCACAAGGGCGCCGTGTGGGGTGTAGCATTGAACAGCTATGCGAGTCGCGCTGCCAGCGGGGCCGCTGACTTCAGCGGCAAGGTCTGGGACGCTTTCAGTGGCGAAGAATTGCACTCATTTCAACATAACCATATTGTAAAGTCGGTGGACTTCTCTCAAGACACTGGCCTATTAGCTACGGGCAGCAACGAGAAACTAATTCGAATATTTGACCTCAATCAACCTGAAGCAGGTGACCGAATCAAGCTTTCATTGAATATTCCTATGTTTATTTGTGTTTATTTTTAACTAGAACCGGAAGTCTATGCTGGGCACACTGCAGGTATTAAGAACGTAGTCTTCTTCCGTGATGACAAGTGTCTACTGTCGTGCGCCGACGATAAAACCGTCCGGGTGTGGGACCGCGCCATTGGTACCGAAATACAAAGAATGGAGTTTAGTTCGAACCCTTCGAGCATTGAGGTATCACGCGATGGGACGGTAATCACTGTGTCGCATCACAAAACAGTCACGTTCCTGTCAGCAGACGGGCTGCAAATAATCGGCGAGTATTCTGTACCGTCTCTTATAAATTCGGCCTCATTACACCCTGACAAAAGCATGTTTGTGGCCGGCGGCGATGATCTGAAAGTCTACAAGTTTGACTACGCTACGGGAACGGAGCTGGAGTCGTTTAAAGGACATTTCGGACCTGTGCATTGTGTGCGATTCTCACCAGATGGAGAATTGTACGCGTCCGGTTCTGAAGATGGTACTTTACGGTTATGGCAAACGACTGTGGGCAAAACTTACGGGTTGTGGAAGTGTGTGGACACCCCCACGACAGAAACTACTCCCGTTGCACAGCTTGTGAAAGAAATCGTTCAAGCCAGCTAAATGACATTGCCTTCTAATGAATATTACTTTTCTACTCCTTAGCAAAGTATGGATTTTGGTTAAGAGTGGATTTCGTCTTATTTGCCCTAATTATCTTTTCCACGTCTGTTATTAGCAGTCGACAATACAACATATATACATGACTTGATTCATCAATAAATTTACAGGTTTATTTGAATTAGAATGCATTAGAATGGCTGCTACTAATTTATTCACGACTATGACGTATTTGTAGTTTTCGGTACATTCATACATATATACTTAATTTATGCATGTAATAAGCAGAGGAAGCAATAAAATTTTTTCGTACTATATAATGTGATGCTTGATTTATAATTGGTATTATATTAGTCTACTTAGGTAATATAAAAAAAAAAGATTTTTAAAATCAATATAATTCTTGTTTGATCCTGAAAATTTTACGTTTTTGGATGTTTATGATGGGTTATTTTATGTTTTAATATGTCAGTTGTTATGTAAATAAATAAATTAACTGTTGTTTATTAAACTTTGTTTTCATTGACAGATTTAGGCAGGGCTGGCAGCGTTTTGCCCAGTCCAAATAAACTCGCCCGGTTAAAACCGGTTTTACCTAAGTGCAAATCTATACTAATACAGTGGAATCCGGATATAACGCGATTCAAGGGACCGGGCTGAATTCCGCGTTA
>JAODVP010113704.1:0-11308 GCA_025400035.1 Tetradonia laticeps
CTATTTGAGTCAGATGAAATTGCTCTTCACCATTGCAATCAGAACGAAATTGTCCACCTAATAAAATATCACAACGGCTAGTAAGTGACATAACCTAGCCGCTACAGTTTTTTTTTCCAAATTTCTCTCACATTTGATGAGATAACTAAAAAATATCTTCAGAAATAACTTCCCCATCTCAATTTGTAGTTGTTCTGTAAGTTGTAAATTTTTCCGTGAGGCAGTCTTAAATTTTTCAAAATTTGTTTTCCGATTTTTTTCAGAAAATATAAATGTTAGAAAAACCTGTTTGCGCTATTGCATGCAGATTTTCATTTCACAAATTCATGGTTCATTCATTTTAGCCATGCGTTACTAATATTTTTGCAGTTCTGTATTAAAATATCATTAGACACACCATTTGAAGACACAATGATACAACTTCCAATTCTTTTTTAAGTTTGTAAATGCAGGGTTTCGCAAATTTGACAAATCACCAATTAGGGCGGCCATGGCAAAAGTGTTTTAGCGTCGGCGTGAACCGCTATTCGCGATCACAACAAACTTGTTAAAATATCGAATTGTTTCCTCGCAATTCCCTGATTTTAATCTTAGTTATAAATAAGATAACTCTATAAATAGAGTAAGTGAACAGGTCAATATGCAATAAATTACCCAATTAAGAAGATACACGATTTATAACTCTGCTGCTGCATATTGTATGGGAACTGTTGTTTTATTGGTATACTGATTTCAAAAAACGCTATACTTTTAATAGACCGGGGACTGGAACCGAAAGCCAAAAGAACCGAAATACCGGACCGAAACCTACATTATTTTAGAACTGGGAACGAAATAAAAGAGGTTGATTGCAACCGGAACCGGAACCGTTATTTCATTTTGGTTTCACTCCCTGTATTAAACACCAATTACTTATTGACCAACCTACCTTCTTGTATAGGTAGGTGCAAGTTTATTTATAGATACATATATATTTGAATACATGAATACTAATACAAAATTGCTTATTGTATTCATTAAGAATACATGCATGTATTCATGATTAAAAAGTTTCACATTTCATATCTATTGATGTAGTAATGACAAACCTGTGCTTCATTTCTATTCCAATGGAATGCAGCCAAACATTAAATTTGCCTTTATCTTTACCGTGTCGCATGTAGTGGCCGACAACTTCATAAGCCTATTAATAAAATAAAACAAAAGCAAATCAGTAATAACAGAGGAGATTGGGCGCATTTAGCTAGAGGGAGCTTTGCCCCCTCACGCAATTGTATTCCTACACGCATATTTCTGGAAAAGAGGAAATAAAACCGGAATCGTTATATAAATCAAACCGTGCCCCTCAGTTGCCCCCTCACCCAAAACATAATTGCTACGGCACTGCTATGATCGAAATTTGACAAACAATATCATGAGACTCCATTTAGTGACAGGATTCAAATTATCAAACGAATAGATTAACCTACTTAAAAGAGCAGAACAGTGTATAAATAATTGTACCTTAGTAAATCCTTTAATTTTCAACAATTTTGCGTATTCTGGACCAATTCCAGGAATGGCCG
The DNA here is from genome assembly GCA_025400035.1 of Tetradonia laticeps. Taxonomy (NCBI): domain Eukaryota; kingdom Metazoa; phylum Arthropoda; class Insecta; order Coleoptera; family Staphylinidae; genus Tetradonia; species Tetradonia laticeps. Next base: position 1,566 of record JAODVP010113704.1, read on the forward strand.
TAACACTTCTATTGCTTAATGGCTCTTCAACAAACGTTTTTTGTTTGAATGTGGTTGTTGGTCCACATCTCGCAGGAGTATATCTTGACACGGAAGGCCCACCCTGTTCATTAGATGGTATAGAATTGAATGTTATGCAGTATTCCCGTAATGCATCATACGCAATCCTTGGGAGGTTAACTCCATATTTACTATGGAGCGCTCGATTGAAGCTGTCAAACGACAAATGATTACGTTCAAACACTTCGTACACTTGTTTAACCTATGTGGAAATGATAATAATGCTCTAAAGAAACTTTGTTGAGTTTGGTAAGCTATTTGATACAAAATACCTTGGTAACGCCACATCTCTTAAAAGATTCTACAGTCCCTGGTCCCACTCCAGGTAATGCAGAAAGTTTTAAATAATCGTGGATTGGACTTGACAAGAATGCTTCGAACTTAGTAGCCATTCTCAGTTTTGCTAAACCAGCAACGTGCAATCTTCTGTAGTAATAGTTTGATAAAGGCTGCACAAGTTGATAAAGCCCATGAGCGAACATCCGCTTGGAGTTCCGGGAGAGTGAGGAATAGTGTGTAGAGTGGAGAAATGTGCAATAACGTCTAGATGCCGCTGTTGGTATAAAATGAGACTAGAAAAACATTAATGTACGAAACGTTTGTTATTACATGAAAAGGCATCCTAACTCTTCTAAAGTTTTCATAGAAAGTCGTGAAAAGGCATTATAATCCGACCAACATTATATTTGTGATTGTAAACTCAATACATTAATTATAACACTCACAATCAGTGGAATTACCTCATTTAACAAGATAAGATTAAACATTTTACATTGGTAATTAACCGATCCTATCAACAATAGGAATTATAGAATCTATATAATATAACATACAATAAAATCCAAGCAATTGAATGAATTCTTCATTAGTAATATTAGTTAAATTTGAATACATTATTAAAAATTTTCACATTTCATAGCTACTGATGTAGTAATCATATTCCTGTGGTTCATTCCTATTCCAACCAAATTCAACCAAACATTAAATTTTCCTTTGTCTTTACCGTCTCGCATGTACTGGCCGACAACTTCATATGCCTGTTAATTATAAAAGTCAATTAGTGATAGCAGAATAGTACAAAATGCTCAATTCATGAGGCGAGTACATTATAGAGAGAAAACATATATAATCGTACCTTAGTAAATCCTTTCCTTTTCAATAATTTTGCGTTCTCTGGGCCAATTCCTGGAATGTCAGTAATAGTTCTATTACCTAAAGGTTCCTCAAGAAACGTTCTTTGCTTCAACGTGGTTCTGGGCTCAATTTTCGCTGGAATATTTCTTGGCACGGTAGCCCGTTGATTACATGGACTAGAATTGAATTTTATGTAATGTGCCCTTATCGCATCATAGGAAGTCCTTCTCAGATTAACTCCGCATTTACTCTGCAAAGCACTATTGAAGCTGTCGAACGACGAATGATTTTGTGCAAACACTTCGTACACTTGTTTAACCTAATTGGAAATTGGTAACACTGTTCTAGAGCAATTTAGATTTACTATTTATTACAATATACCTTGGTAACGCCACCTCTCTTCAGGCTTTCCAAAAATCCCGTGCCAACTCCAGGCAACACAGAAACGTTTAAATAATCGTGGATAGGACTTGCCAAGAAAACTTTATACTTGGTCCCCATTTTGACTTTTGCAAAATCAAGTGATACACAATTATCTCTATTCGTAACTTTATATAGTATTATTATCTTATTATCTTGGTGCAATAAATGGATCCATTTATCGTTTTCATATCTCATCAATATTAATTAATATGTAATACATATTGAGATTGTTAAACAAATTTACTTTAGTGATTGAAGTTGACTAATAACATCTGGGAAAAACATGATTATAGAGTTTGATATTTTTTTAAAGCACACAATGTGACGATATAAACTGATAACTTGCAACTTCAAACGAAATCCATAATTGTTGCATGGATAATATCTGATCTAATCAAGTTCTGTAGCAGACAATACCGTAGCAATTACGCTAACTAACGTTTTGATATCATGTAGTCATAGGCTTAAGCTATCTCTGCATGCAAGCTTTATTTTGTTTATTATAATAGTCTCTCTGAAAAGAGCTGGAATTTTTTTGTTGAAAATGGATTTTTTAAAGTTGCAGCCGCTGTACAATTTTCTTTTGATTCGAAGGACGTTTACACTTTTATGATATCTCAAATTGTTTCGAAGATATGAATTAATAACATTTGATATGAAATGTGATAAGACAATTCTTCTTAATTTTGTCGTTTCATATTTTTCCAAGTATTTTGAATTTATCGAAAATCTTTAATAACTGAACATTTTATGTGATAATGAAAAAATACCTTCAAATATAACTTCCTCGTCTCAATCTGCATCAATTCTGTAAGTTTCAAATTTTTCCAAGACCTATGTACTTCAAAATTTCCCAAATTGATAATTCCAATTTTTCCGGAAAATATTAATGTTACACAAAAACTGTTTGCGCTTTTGCATGCAGATTTTCATTCAACACCGAGCAATTTTTTTCATTTTTCGATATCGTTGATTTTAGTTTTTTCGTCGAAAAAGTTGTAGAATTTTGGTCGTTTTGCATGAAAGTTCTTGGATCGATCTGAAATCTTGATATTATGTAATCATAAGGTATCTCTACATGCAAGTTTTATTTTGTTTATTATAATAGTTTCTCTGAAAAGGGCTTTAAAATTTTTTTTTTTTTGAAAATTCGATTTTTAAAAATTGTAAAGTTGAATCCGTGTACGATTTCCTTATGATTCGAAGACCGTTTTTATTTTTGTGATATCTTAATTTGTTTCGAAGATATGAATTAACTTGTATTATTGGATGTGATAAAACAATTTTTCTTAATTTTTGTTATTTCATTAAATAACTATGCTATTTTCCACGTATTTTGTTATATTTAAAAAAATGATTTTATTTATTTTAAATTTTCAAATCTTTAATAGCACAAACATATTATGTGATAAAGAAAAAAATTGTATTAGATTAAAGAATCTAAAAACGACGTTTTTATAAGTGTGTCTAAAAAGATGAAAATAAATCTTTTTAGGCAGACTTATAAATACGTTCACAATTCTCAAATTTTAAAACAATGTATAACTACAGGCTGGGGCTTCAGCCTACAATTTGTTAAGCTACATTTGGATGTCGTGTGACCCGCTAGACAAGATCCTGGTTAAGGTTGTATGACTGGATTTTGAATCATCATCTCTACAAAATTCCCTATAATTCTACACAATCCGTTTATTTGACATGGTAACATTGATTTTTCAAAAATTCAGTTTCAATTTTTCCAGTTTTTCACATTTAATAATTGTAAAATTAAAAACGCTAAAGTACAAGAAAAAACAATTTATTTATTACTATTTATCCGGGTATATAAAGCAAAATTATTCCATTATACATTTTTAATTCCGGTAAGGATTTATGCCCTTTGCGTTCGTACCACACCCCATTAGTATTTTTGACTAGGACCAAGTCGGTCTCTCTACTGAACCAGATGGAATATTCACTAACGGCTTCCCAAACAAATTTCGTTGATTGGAAGTGCTCGTTGATGCACTTGCCATTGCTATATTTCTTGCTGCGTTTGCGCCAGCTTGTTGGTTAGATGGTCTAGAATTGCAATATGCATAAAGTTTCCATAACTCATCATAGGTTTTTTTCCGAAAATTTTCTCTGTATTTCCGTTTGCCAGCATTCGTGTTTTTTCGAAAAAGTCTTTTATATTTCCTCGGTTGTTTCCTCTGTTAATTAAAGGAGGAAATCAGTGAAAATGGAATAACTAATAGTGTTTACCAATGTACACAAGTTCCACTCAGAAAAATAAATAAAATATAGCCTTACCTTCTTAAAACCTTTGCTTTTGTTCCGGAATGTTTCCCCTTCGAAGATGGTCCAGTTTACTCCACTATTATCGAATTTTATAAAATGTTCCCGGAGCGCATCATACGATGCCCTTCGTAAAGAGACTCCAAATTTACACTCCAATGCAAAATTAAAAGATTCAAATGTTATATGATTATGTATAAACATCTCGTACACTTGTTGAACCTAAGTTGAAAGCATAACAGGATTCTAAATTAATTGTGGTGAGTAACAAATTTATATGACGCAATATACCTTGGTAACGCCACGTCTCACAAGAGTTTCTACAGTTCCTGGTCCCACTCCAGGTAACTCAGAAATGTCTAAAGAACCGACAAAAGGATCAAGCAAGAATTCTTGTAACTTTGTCATTTTGCCCTTCTCGAAAAAAATCAAGCAATGCCGAATTATCCATATTAGCACTTTTATAGCGCTTTTGTTATCTTATCATATGCTTGCTGCATTTAATATAACGATATCTAATCAATATTAATTGATGGTTGCCTAACAAATTTACATTTTTGTTTGATTATGAGATATATTTTACTCCCAGAAAGTGATGATAATAACTCATAACTTGACCTTTATTTTAGGAAATTATAAACAAGATAATCCCACGACACGTATAACTTGAAACAAGCGAATAGTTTTTGCTATATCCAATAGAATAAAAGATCAGATTAGTAATCCTTAATATAATTAAAAATCTATTGGACTTTTCTTGTTGTACTCGATAAAGAAAACTAGGTAAAATAGTTAGTCACAACTTTAGATTTATTGTACTCTGAATTTTAAAGCCGGTAAATCCCGCTATACGTATAAGAGCATATTCTTGAAGTTCTAAATATTAATAATTTTAAAATGGTTCCGATTCACATTGTTTTCAATCCCAATACGAAATCCACCTTTTGATAAAATGTATAAGAAGAGGTACTTGATATTATTCAATCACATCATGTTAATATTGGTAAAAATCATCACAATTGAAGCAAACAACAAATACGCCCAATGATAAAACTCACTTGTAACTAGCAATAGTAACTGCATAATATGCATGTTGTTTTCCTATTTGTTTCGGTACTCCCAAAAAAGTAACACAAAAAAACATGTACGAATATAATTTAAAAAGTATAAAAATTAACTTTAGGAACATAAAAAACACGTGGAAGAGTAATCTTAAACCAAATACTATAAGTGATACAATGTGGTAGATGCAAAACAAAGTAATTACCCAAAATCATTAACCTATAACTTTTTAAGCATCTACTTTTTCAGCGATTCCGTTACTTTTTTGGGGAAACCACACATTTCAAACACATTAAAGTTTGACCCTCGCATTGTACAATAATACGCCTGAATATTTTCTATGACATAATAGCATTCACTTTAACATAGATCCAAATCAACAAATAGCATTTACCTAACACAGTATTAAAGTCTCTATAGTTGCCGATAACATGATTCATTTGAATTGCATCACTTAAAGTTGCTGATATTCCAAAAAATACCTTAGGTTTATCACAAAATATGAACATTTAACATTGAAGGCACGTTTCTTACAATAGTTTAGTATCAGAGAATATTGAATAGTATATTATACTGTTATATGTACTTTGCATCATTGGCTATCAGAGTAGTCGTATGCATCACCACCGGTGAACTCGTGTGTAAAATCGATAGTACCGCCAACACAACCACATCAAGTTACGATATCCTGCCGTCTAGTCACTATACAACTAGTCAATTCTCGATTGTAAAGTGTAAAATGAAAAAAGTGGCTCTATAAATATAATATTTGTTCCAAAGCATTGGAACTCAAGTGCATCGGTTGTGTTCCAATGTTTTCATTTGAGAATACAACCGATATCTAGGTGTTAATGTCTAGTTAGTATGTACATAAGATTGTATGTAATATTTGACACATTGTTGAATATTATATTCATCCTCAAATCTTGTTCACCTGTAGATATACCGCCATTTTGTTTCACCACCATGTCATCTTCGTAACCAAGTTTATATTCCAGCAGGTTTCGGTATGTTTGTATCATAGGCTCGGATTACATCCGCTTGAGAAACAGAGCCTCCTTCCTCTTGCGAGAATGCAAATCCGTCTAAACGCACAAAACCACAGTTACTACAAATTCCATCAAGGTTAAAAATGGCGGAGTGCTTCCCATGTACTACTCTCTACTGCATGTGACTTATCAAACGTTAGTTGATATTTACATTTTACATTTTTACAGCAATTCACAAAATGAAGAGATGATGTGACGCGTTTCCGGATCTTTACTGGTGTAGTTGATGATTAGGCGATGTAAGCGATACTTACGCGAAAGCTCCATATCAACACGAGTATGCGTGCGTCGTGAAAACACGCTGCGGACGTTCTTCAGCAGACGAGCAGTTTCCGACAGTCTCGAAGTTGGCGATTCCAGCTGTTGACTGTTAGAAGCAGCGGTTACAGCATCATTGCATTCACACAACGCGTTCAACCGCTTGCGAGCATTTTTCCAACCGCGAGCTTTCAAAAAGACTGAACAAGCAGCCAAGCGTGCACTTTACGCATTTCTAAGAATACATCGACATGCCAACTAAGTCCTTCCGTATGTACGCACCTTCGCATTAATAGAGCTTTTAATTATCGTCGCACAAGCTCCGTATGAGAAGATGCGTGGTTTTAGTTACGAGGCGTGCATATGGTGTCCAATGAATTGTTCATGAAACTGCGACTAATTATATTCGTGTACGTGTTTAGATGCTGTGGGTTTCTTAAACTGCTTTAAGTTATTTATTATTCAGTTAAATGATCGGTGCTGTTTTGAATTGGAAGGAACAACGGAACAAACTATGCTATGTTACGCAATCACAATCACAATATTAAGTGCATCAACTTAGAAACGTAGAGTAAAAAACGAAAACCAATAATACTTACAAATTGCGAATCTCTCCAGAGCATGCATTGGTCTTGCAAAAACAACGAGACATTAATACAATACCATCGAAACACAAATAAAGTTAACTTCGGTTGTTTTGCTGCTTTGGGAGTTTGATTAGCGTAGCGATGCTCACAATTAGTTAAATTTAGCTCTGGGATAGTATAGAGACGCGTTATTACGGTTAAAATCATTTAATGGAATGCAACTTAATGACAACAATTAGAAATAAAGCTTTACCTATATCTTCCCTGCCTTCAATTTCTTTCATATAACTTGTCTACTTCTTCTCTACAACAGTAAGGTACACTACTACATACGTTCGGATCATTTGGGATTCACGGAGTATGTGTATTGAAGTGTAATTGTACGCTATATAAGTCATTATGGGCCGTATGTAATGGAAATTAATCGTGACTTGTGTGAATTTCAGTAGATTTATGTATTCAAGAACAGAATGTGAAGGGTATATAACCACAGTATTTGCGAACTTTCATCTATGCAACCCCAAGTCACATAACCTCTTACATTGCAGCCATTACACTATAATTCGGATACTCCGTGAATCCCAGACGTAATGTAATTTAACTGTAACTTACTTTTAGAACAATCCTCGGAAATATACAATATGCGTTAAATATTTATACAAAAATATTTTCTGCCTCTTGTGCAATTAAAACTTTCATTAATTGTAATAGTTTCTTACCGATGATTTTATCTATTATTACCTTCATAGTAGACAAAAATTTGTACTGGCGGTAGCACCAGTCATCTGGGTCAATAAGAATAATATTAGTAAAACTTTGTACGCTTGTACTTTAAACGAATTTTTCTATAAAGCTATCACTCTCAGACTTAATAATTTCTATTGTATATTCCAAAATTGTTCGTGGTCCTAAATTTCATCAAAAACGAGTAAAACATTGTACGTGGTCCCTTATTTGATCTTATACGAATAAAAATTTTATGTGGTCTCGTATTTCATCAAAAAACAAGTAAAACATTTACAAAAATTGATGCGTTTACTTTGTGCGTGTTGTTTGTAACAATTGACTATCACATAACAAACATTTCCGGCGAGACTTTCATTCCAGCCGGATATTGAAATAGCAATTGTTTTAGGAATGATTATCTGAGTAAATTTAACAACTCGTCTCCTATTGTACTATTTTGTGCGTTTTCTCAAAGTCTCATCTATCAACAACTAGCACCCTAGGGAATGTGTTGTAATCATATTGCACTTTATCACAAATTGCTCCCACTGTCTATAATAAAACTATCAGACTACAACTTGAATGGACGAATCTCTGATCAGCCGTCGTTCTTTGCGTGTAAAGTAATCGCTTTCAAGCGTACGGCGTAGCAGGCGTGATGACGTTTTTCGTCGGGCACCATTTTAGGCCAACCACGCTTCCATAACTAAATCGGAAAAAGAGAAAAATAATCGAAAACAAAATACGGACTGTCTCACGTTGCTCTGTACAACTAGAATAATCACACGAACAAATCTCAGTGAGTTTGCGACTTCAATTTAAATAATAAAATCAATCACGCTTGTCTTTGTGTACTTTAGATTCCGAGACTATCTAGAAGCATCATTTGTATGAATAAAAATTTCATAAAATATGACACAGACAAGACAAGAGTAGACCAGACATTGTGACTTATAACACACATTGCAGACATAAAATTTCACCACAATCATGGTGACCTCTTCACTTAAACGTGTACAATACAAAAACGAACAACAAGAAATCAAACGTAGGTAGACAAAGTCATAGTGCGCATCAAAAAGCCATGCAAGAATCCCACCGGATCGACCTGAGGTCTGAGAAAAGCTGGAAAACTAAAGAGCACTGGACAATAATGACTGATAAGGCATGCGGGAAATTGCCAAGAAGTACTTCAATTGTCAGTTCAGTAGCAAAACAAGCGTACGGTAACAAATGTCCATTGAGTTTGGTATAAAATACACTTACGAATTCTTCGAGTCGCGACTCAGGTCAATGGACTCCTTATGTTTGATCTCATTCTCTCGAAGGATATCTGCTGTTGATTTTCGAACGCTACCGTGTATCCTGCAACAGTGGCGTCATCCCTAGTACTCGTCATTTTATCTATATAATTTTGGGGAATAGGGGTACGAGCGGGAGTATCTGCACATCCAAGTTGAGCTGCCAGGGATCGATGTTTACCAGGTTTGCAACAGGAAAAAATTCTGGTTCGGCGTAGACTTAAATATCCTTGATGGTAGTATTTTGGGAACATTCTAGGAACAATGATTTAGGATCTATGGATTGAAGGATATTAAGAATGGATTTGTATACTTACACTTTTGTAGCGAAATCCGGAATGATAGCAATCATTGGTATTAGGATGAATCCCAGCCAAAATACAGCTGATGAAAACATGAGAATGTACATTCCGGTCATTACACTACCTATTGGTAATAGTGGCCATACATTACTGCAACAAATAGAGATATACAAGTTACAATCCCTTGCAAATTGCCACTCATAGCATCACGATCGGGTAGAAGCCATCTATCCAAACTTATTTTAGAGTGAATTAAACGACTCTTTTCAGGATTATGGTAAAATATTATAATAAACGAATTATTTAATGAAGGCCATGGGGCATACGTGGTCTGGTAGAGAAGTATCTGACCTTAACGTTTTTGTGTGATCGCCTGATGGAATAACAGTTTGAATCTAGTTTCTAGCCAAATTGGATGCAGTAGCGCTGCTCCAGTCGTTTTATCATTTACCTAGCAATGAAAAACGACGAGAGCACTACACACTGCATCACTCACATGCTGATGCTATCCAGAGGCGGAAAAAATTCCCTGAAAGCCGCTAGCCTCTTATACATCAAACGGTC
>JAODVP010113924.1:0-24325 GCA_025400035.1 Tetradonia laticeps
GGATATAGCGGTTTGTGTGCGTTGCCTTACGGAATACTGTATGACCAATATTACCGTCAGGGTTTCGTTTAACTAAGGCATCAAGGAAAGGAATTTGATTGTTCTGTTCGATCTCCATGGTGATTTGAATTTGGGGATGTTGTGAATCAATAGAAACATTAAATTTAGCAAGAAACGTAAGAATTTAGAACCAGAAAGCGAAGCATTAGGCTTTGCCGTTCTCCCGTACATCAATATAAAAACAGCATTTAACACTAATATCAAAATATCCTCTATCCTCTCCAAACCTAAAGACAAAATTTGGTTAGAATCCCAAGGAATTTATGAAATACCATGCCAGGATTGCGCAGGATCTTACGTGGGTCGGACTAATCGTAGGGTTTCCGCTAGAATAGAATTATAAAAATGTAATCAATGTAACGAAATCAAAGTATGCAGTTTGGCTTTACCTAATGTGGCATCCGCTGATCCGCTGCCCGGCTCTGATAGCAGTAGACATCTGAAGATGCAAAAAATCTATTGCACACAAATAATGATGATTCAGCACCGGCAGAGGAAAAAATACTATGAGAGCGTTGTAGCTTCGATACCGTACGACATTGTTTAAGTTTTAATAGACATTTTTCATTAAAATATAATACATCTATATTAATTAATTTAAAATAGTGATAGTCATTATTATAAGCTGGTTCTTTAAAAAAATTTAATATTTTCATATATATCATAATTTGTTGATAAGCTCTAATCCGTCATACTGACGCATTCACGTCAAATTCACGGTTGTTTTAAAGATACAGCCAAACCGATTCTTTATTCTAATAAATAGAGCTCATCGAAAGTAATATATAATAAAGGAGTAATTAATCTCTTTATTGTTAGTATTTTTCGACTGAATTAAGAATGACACTGTTATAGACGGTTAAATATTTCTCTGTAGCCCCTCCTATATTAGCGGCTGTGGTGCCGGTGGTTGGCCAATATATACAAACTACTATCATCAATAACTTTTTAATTTGAAATTGTGTTGAAAAATGGTAATAAGCTTTTCGATTCGCATTAAGTAATGCTATTTAGTGGTATTATTTTGACACCAATGCTTTTCCCAAATCTTTCCGTTTGGAATAAATACTGCATATTCAACAATATTACATAGTACGTTAATAGAAAAAGGAAATCATCAATTACTCATGTACATATTTGTAATTCATTCATATTTTCCCTGCAAACCAAGTCCGTTGATGACATTTCATTACGTAAGAGCAGTTGTCGGTGTATATTTATATCAATTTTCAACAAAACGCTTCCTGATTGTTTGGATTGTGCTACACTGAGTTATATATTGATGAAAATGTCCATCTGAAATGGGCGAGTGTACTTCGTGACATGGCTCTAATTTGAAGCGCGGACTATCGATAATCGATTTATTTTCTGTATTGTCGCCGATGCATCCCACGAAGTAATTGAAAAATTCATGCGCCGTCGTTTGAATATCGAAAACAATCCAACAAACCTGTGATGCAAATAGACGCAATGATCAGTTATTCATTGTGATCAACAATACATCAAGTAATGGAAACATTTGCTACTACATATAAGTAATATAAGCAATGACATGTTTTTTCTGTTGCAGGTATGTAAACTGTCCTGGATTATCCATACATAATTTACGACACAGGTATTTACTTATTTGATTCTATTAAATTTACTTAAGTTTCCTTAACTTGTTTAATAGAAAATACATTTATATTTGAGAGCTTAATACCTGAATTGCATTTATCTGCGCGGTTTTCTAAACGCGTTGTTTATTGGTGTCAATTAAATTAATTACACCTTGCGGTCGTTCATTTCGCCCTGTGCAAATCGTTAATTGCCCGCGCTTGCTAATTAGCATCGCGTTTTACGGCGATTGGAATGCCTTTGGTCGCTGCTGGCGGCTTCGCCTCCGGAACCAATGAACTTGCCCGCTGGTATTTAAGTGCATTTAATTTCGATTTAATTACGTTTCCGGACGTTGTTGGGGATATTAAAATTAAAAGTGGAAATAATTGCGAACGCCAATGCTAGATACAAAGTTGAAATTTTAATGAAAGCAGGAAAATGCAGTAGATCCTTTGTACTTACTCGACATACCGACAAATACTCAAACCCGGAAAATTCATATAGTTAATAAAACAGATCGGGGTTCCTGTAGTGGTAATGGGAATTGGTTTTGAAGATGAAACTCATGAGTTTTACAAGAATGACCATATTTCTAGGGAATAATGAGCTTATTGTTAGTAAAAGCAGGCCATAACCTAAAAATGTTGCTTCCGCAACACAAAAAACTCTCGCCTCTAATCAATATACATATCCAGCGCCGGCAACGACTGTAAATGTTGTAATCACGCGATGGCGAAACTACCCGAGCGAAATGAAACCAACGTAGGTGGCTTTCGTGCATTAACTGTGTTATAAATGAAACTTTGGTCGAACTCGTACATTAACTACCCTCAGGCATACAATCTGTTTCACAGACTCTCCCGATGTGATTGTTGTATTTGTTTCTTTTCATAGCAATCCGCGCAGTATTTGTATTGCCTTGCTTGGAACACACTGTATGTTAGAGTAGAACGTGCAAAGAGAGTTTAGCGTTACGTGCGGTTGGCGCCTCGGACTTGCCTAATATACTTCGACGTCGTGCGCGCCCACGTCGCCGATGTAAACTGCCAGAAGGGCCGCGAGGAAAAACCTGGGCGAGGGAAACTTTCGTAATGTATAATTGGGTCGTTGTGTTGCGCGTGTTTACATACGTACATACGTAGGGACTGGCGATGGACCTTGGAATAAAGTTGCTTGGACAGAACGTGCCGGGATAAAGAAAATCCTGAGGCAACTAGGCAACTCTGAGCGCAAACTGTTTTGTCAACATACGAGTACTCACGACACGTCCTTGCGTAAATATTTACTTGTCACACTATGAGGACTTGAGTAGGGTATTGGAGAAAATGTTTCTATTGAAGTTTTAAAAAATATCATAGATAGGGTTGTATACAATTTTTATTCCTTTGCATTATTCTAGGTTATATTGCATGGTAAATATTATAAAATGACGAAGACGGATACTTCGAGAAGTTATTCTTAAAAATTATAATTTTTAGCTTTAAAACGAAGAGTGTAAGATATTAATGTGTAGGCGATTATACAGTTTGTTAACGTTTATAGATACTTACATTAGCTACACGCCTAGCATTTTCTTCAAGTGCTATTTTACTATTCCCGCAGTTTTTAATGACGTCTGAACTAATTAAACAAGAACGACAGTCATTTCTGGTGCATTTCCAACTTCCTCGTGCTTTTACACCTTTTTCACTGTGAAACTTATATTTTAAAGTGTTTTTGTGAATATCTAGGTCATAACTTCCTGTAGTAGAATAACTGAATTAAACATTGTTGATTTATTACCCATTAAATTCACCTACTTCAAAAAGAATTTAGCATAGATCTAGATGTGATGCAGCGCACTGCCAAAAGGATGAGGAAGGACGCGGGAGGGAGAAGAAGAGTAGGAGTACGTGCAGACGTATGGAACGAGAGCAATAGCAAATCGTGGTTAGCTAATGTTATGCGTATATTGTAATGTTTAATCTGGACCAGTTAATCAGTTAATTAATTGCCATTGTAAATTAATAGTACCTATATGTATTAAATATTTCAATAGCTGGTGAATATATATATTATGAATGCAGTTACCTATCACTTATTTGAGTTATTAACCAATAAATATATTAAAAGCAGATATTTGGAGGAATTATAGAATATCATACATATCGAAAGTTGTTGTGGAGTTTTAGTTGGCTTTAATATGCACATTGTTTCATTAATATGCAGCATGTTCGCGTATATACATATACACGAAATTTTTTCAGTGCCGTACTTTTGTTGCATTCCACAAATGTGCGCCGCGCCGTGTTGGAAAATGTTTTGCACAAATTCCACGCGGACAAACAATGGTAAGCGCGAGCAGCGAGCACAACACGAAATGCGGTTTTGCGTATATCTACATAGTGTCTATCTACATACTTGTATTATACGCCCGGCTGTTTTGCTGTTTTCGTTTATAATAGGAATGGTGGAGCGCGCCCGCTTGAATGAATAAATTTAAAGCGCGCAGCGCTAAATTATCGCCGCCCGTCATATTCTTTCGCGTCTACTTGGCGGGAATACCTTTTGATGTTTCTTGTTCACGTGTAAGGATGCGGAAAACTGAAAAACACAAAAAAACACTCGTCGAAAATGTATACAGTGTAGGCGACGTGGGGGAAAGTGGCGGCGAGCGATGCAGGCCGCGGCGTAAATTGGAGCGAATGCATGGGAACGCAGCAAACGGAGGAAGTGAGAAGCGGATTGATTTACATTTTTGAATATTTTACATAAATGAATACGGGAGCGCGGCGCGGATGGGGTTTCTTCCGGCAGTGATGTGAATTTAATCAAATTACGAGCAGGTATAACTTCATTTATGTAGCATTTGTAAATATTTTGTTTGTGGGAAAACAATGGCCTACTGCAGCGAAATGTTCAGGTGTGGCTGCATTAACTTTGTGCAATTGAAAGAAAGGAAGCGTTATTGATTTATCTAATTTGGACGACGATGACGATTTCGCATGTACCAGGAACCTCAATATACCTTCGCATTTTTGACATCTATCTATAAATCCGAAAATTCGCTATTTTATTACACACAGCAAGTGAAAAATTAAGATAGTCAACTGTCACTAGAAGCGAGGAATTGTTCGTTGGGTATAGTAATTCAAAATTATGTTTGGAAGTAAAATAAAATTAATTACCTCAGTAATTTATCGTTTATACAATTTACAACAAATAATTTTAAAGGAAATTCCAACATTTCATAATTTCGTCAAAATGCCACCGCCGCCTGCAACACATCAGACCTTCGACGGTGGCGTGGAAGGCGTCAAAGTCAACATTCTTCCGCACCGGCATAAGGTGTAATTTGTAAGCGCCTGAGGAGGGAATTTAGAAAATTACTGCATGAGGAAATACCAGACCAGCCAGGTCACTCGTAATCGAAATAAATCATAATATACACTTTTCGGAAAATTTATAACTAGATATAAATGTTATTACAATTATTAACTATTACATGAAAAACTTTAGGATTAAAGATTGGAAACAAGTACTCGAAAATTTGTGTGTAAAACAGCAGTGAAACTCGTGCAGTAAATACAAAAAACAACTTTCCATAATTAAATCATAAATATCGATTGCAGGGCGAAATAAGCCAGTGATACAAACTGTCACATTCTTTAATTGCAACGTTTCGCTCAAGCATTCGCTTCGTTATTACTGTTATCGCAAGCATGCAGTTAAATATATATATGCAGGTGACGACAAATTACACATGAAGATTTCTTTACAGCAACGATTAGTTTCTTCGAAGTGCATGAAATGTTTGCTTTGCACGCGACGACAAATCGTAGATAACCTTACATACATTACATCCGGAACAACAAGATGGTATAGTTCAGCGGTCGTGGAATTGGCAGCAAATCGCGAGCTTTCAGCTGTATCCATATTTTCTCTGCAGCTCTACCTTCGTCTGCCCATTGTCAACAACCTGTTAACAATATTAGTTGTACATACCAGCAGCTAATACTTTTCTAAATACATGTTAACCTGATAGCGCGCAAATTTCGCACAGCTTTACCCTACACCGCATAAGCTCATATCCTCATACCCTCATGCCCTCATATCAGACCGCACTTAAAATGCAAATCCGTTTGTTTAACAAACCCTTTGGCGAGCTCGATGTAAAGTAGCCCGCTACTGTATGCCCGTGCGCACTGTGCGCACGCTATTTGCACATTCTTACCTTGATCATAAAATGCGGGGAATGCAAAATTCCACAGAGGCTGGTATAATTTAACGGAGATATTAAATGAATTTTATGGTAAACGTAAACATTACAAATGAATATGTTTATTGACAATTAATCTACATGAAGCTTCTCCTAAAGTATCCTTTACTGTAATCTAAAACCTTGTGTGCACGGAACCGGAAATTTATCGATTTAGGCTGAAATTGTGTAACCCAGTTGGAAAACCACACCTCACTTTCGCATTTCACTGTATGGAATGCAGCATTCCCAACCGCCAGGCGCTTCGCAAACGTCAGGGCAGCCGAAAATGAAATAAAGTCACGTGGACTGAAATATTCGCGCAATAAAAATCGCGCTGGAAAAACAAGCGCAACGGCCGGTGACACTGAAGAGACAAATCGTCACACACTTACTATCCCGTTGGCATTCGTTGGGTGATATGCCATGGCTTGCCACTGCGGACTGAGAATAA
The DNA here is from genome assembly GCA_025400035.1 of Tetradonia laticeps. Lineage (NCBI taxonomy): Eukaryota > Metazoa > Arthropoda > Insecta > Coleoptera > Staphylinidae > Tetradonia > Tetradonia laticeps. Next base: position 6,351 of record JAODVP010113924.1, read on the forward strand.
ATTTCTTCCAGCAAATTAAAAAATTATCATTCTCCATCCACGGCGAGAGCGCATGAAGCCGTCTGCGGGAAGAATGTTGGAGTTACAGGGACACTTGCAAGATGTTCCCCGGCAGACAAAAACGCAGAAAACATCAGCATCAAGTTTAAAGCAGTTTTTACTAGAATACATACAACATGAACAAAATTATCATCATATTTTTTCTCAAATATACGTACGTAAACATTCAACTTATATATTTTCTCACAATTACACAGATTACAACAAGTGTAAAGAGAATTGCTGATATTATTGAATTGAGAATTTGATTGTTCTATTTAAAACGTTTTGCTGTGATTTTCATACTAAAGAATCCTCCCCTAAACACATTGTACGTTGTGGTAATTTTGTGCGACAGTATCTTTCGTCCATGTTTTTCCATCTTCGCGCGGCCCAGCGCCACCACCATGGACAGAGACAACAATTTAAAAGTCGTTACCGTAGCGGATTGCCAGGACACATTAGAGGCAACTGCTGTGCTACGCTATGCTGCAGCACTCTTGACGCTCGCAGCAGCATCGATCTTCTCAAAAACGAATTATGTCGGTATTCGCTTGCCGAGCCGCGCTGGCTTCCAGAAAGCGCGCGCGTCTCTGGAGCAGTCGGGGCTTTTGTCTCGAGCCAGTATTTATGCGCAGCATACGTTGTGCTGTTGCTTTGCGAGACCCTTACGATATCCTTACGATATCCTTAAAGATAGGATATTGATATGTAATTTATAATCGGATAAGTTATAGTTGATTTTTTGTTTTTATCATCTCTGTTTCTTAGGATTCAGAGTTTACTTAGCTGGTTATTCTTAAAGGTCGTATAAAAAAGCGAATAACGTAGCTGCGTTGCTCCAGGAAAACTTAAAGCTCATATTTTTTAAGAAACCTCTTCCCGGGAAGTTATGCCTAGGTTTGACGTATTACTTTGAAGTATAACCTATAAAAACTATCTTCTATGAGAGATATAAAATTGCCAAGGAAGAGGTCACTTCGTGCAACCTCATATTAAGGAAGGGGTAACTTCGAGATTATTAATTCGTAAGAAGATTGTATACCCATTCAATGTGATAACGTTGTATACAACTCTTCTTTGGTTATGCTTATTCCTCAAAATGATGATTGTGGTGATGTTCTTCAGATATATCCCTTCTAAGGTTATCACTTATATAAGAATATCACTTCCAAGTACATTTAGCATGGATGTCATATCCTAAGTGCAAATAGTGCTATGGAAATGATGACTTTGAAGAGGCCCCTTCTTTGGAAATATAAAAGTGTATCCCATCCATGAAAGTAATCACTTCAAGATTAATATTTCGAAGAAAGTAGTTTTTTCAAGGTTATTACTTCGAAGTACCTATTTTTTCGGTGTGATAATCTTGAATAGATCTCTTCATTAGAAATTGCGTAGCTTCCAAGGAAGAGGTAGATATTTCTTCAAGGCTATCACTTACAAGAAGATGTTTGGTTGTGGGACAAAAATAGTGTAGTTTTTAAAGAATATGTAGACGAGAAGAATCTCCAGTAGTAGATTTTCTATGGATGTGACAACCATGAAGAGATCTCTTCTACGAAAATAACGAATCTTAACAGGCTTGCTCTTTGGAATTTATGTTTTGGAAGCATATCCCTTCCAGGGAAGGCGTCACACTAGATTAATACTTCTTAGGAGGAGGAATCTTCAATGTCAACACATTCAAGGAGCTAGGAAGGAGAGGAAGACGTATCTTCAAGCCTATCAATTCGAATTATCTCTTCTTTGTATGGGATAACTAGGAAAAAACTTTTCTGTGAATGTGATGAACCTGTATAAGTAACCTGAATTTGAAAGGATATCTTTTTCAAGGAAGTTATTCTAGGTTATCAATTCTAAGAAGGTGATGGAGGTATTATCTTCAATGTCAACACATTAGAGGAACTCTTCCTTGGAAAATTATGCTCTTCGAGAATATTATTTCTACTGCTTATGTACATATCATCTCAAAGGGCTATGATCTATTATTGAGTTTGATCGAATGTTTGATATTTGATGATAAGTTATGAAAGGTGGCGCAAAAATTGTGTACTTTCCAAAGAGACGTACGAAAGGAAGACGTGTTTTCAATCCAATATCATCCCAGTATCCTCTTTTGTTGTTTGTTGATGTAATAACTATGAAGAGACCTCTTCTGTGATGAACCTGACTAGGCTTCACCTTTGGACATGAATGTTTTGCAATGAGATATAGTCAATAGATTCAATGACCTATTCCCTTGAAAATGATGCTCTTGGAGAATATTACTCCAAAGAATATGCTTTAAAGGTTATGACTGCTTAGGTCGAGGCCAATCCAAAGGGCAATGATCTATTAAATGGCCTAGATAGAACTCTTGACATTTTTAAAGCTTTTGATAGGTTGTCAGAACAGTTGGACAAAAATTGGGGACATTTCAAAATACAATATGAAAGATTCAGCCGCGTAATACTTGCATAAAGAAAGCAATTTCCTCTAATTTCGTTTTCGGCCACACGTTTTTAATTTCCTTTCCTTCCATTTAATCTGCCGGCGCATCGCGCGTTTTTCCGATTGCGTTCCTCTCATTCCGGCCATTCCAGCCGCTTTCTTTATTCCCTGTTTTAATATGAATTTAATTCCTCGAACAACGCGCGCTGTATAATAGAATTTAATTGTAGATTGAAGTGGCCGTGTCGACCGCTCGTTCTATTTCCATTATTCTATTAATGTCGCCGAGGTGGTGAAATTGTTTGAGACACGTTGAGATAACGCGGACGGATGGCCGCGTGATGAATCGCACCAGCGCACACGGAGCCGGCGATTCGTCTTTGTGCACGCGCGCAAATTAAATAAAAACGGGGGCATGGGATGGACGCACGCGGTTTTAACGACAGCGCAAACACGTATTTATTTAATGTCGCTTGCGTGACGGTGTGCGCGCAGCTTACTTACTAATGTCAGTTAAAACTGTTTCTGAAACATGGCTACACAACATACTACATAATATATCGAATTTTAAATAAACGTTGGAATGTTGGGAAGTTAATTGCAACGTTTTGGCGGTTTATGCGATTAAAACATTCAGATATAAAGTGGATGCGGGAATTTGAAATGGGGTAAATGCTGAGTGGTCTTACTCATTTTTGACCTGAGTTTTATTTTTGCGCAGAGCTATCAACGCTAGCCGTTTTGATATTTATCCGCCGCTCTCGCACATATCGGCAAAGTCGCGGCGATTTCGAGCGTCCTCGACGCTACTCGACTAAATGAGAGCGGCGAAATATTGGCGCTCTGCTATCCTGGAATCGACTTCCGATATTAACGCGCGTTCCATTTCGCCGCTTGCGCTCCCCGTTACGAAATTGTCTCTTGACAAGCGCGTTAACGCGCGCTTTTAATGCCCCCAGGGCTCTATCAACGTTAATTTTTATCTCCGGCGACGTGACAGCGTTTGTCATAAACAGCTTTGAATATAATTATTAAGCAATTAGCTCCCCCTTTTGCTCGCATGTTATTAACTTGGGAAAAAAGAAAAGAAATTTCTAATAAACCGAAACTTTGTATCGCGTGTTAGTACAAAGTCAAATAATTCGCATGTTGCCATGTGATTTACAGGACCTCGCGTTCGGTCACGTTCCTGCACGTGGGACACGTAAGTGTAAAGCTTAAAAGGTTAAGAGAATCGACTGCCAAATCCATCACCTGTAGACAAGCAGGATTTGTCTTGTCTAGACGAACGAGAGAAACGACTGCAAACAGCATGCGTTCTGCGAGCAGCAAGTACGCAACTGACAGGACACGTGCTGTTTGTTTTTTCAAAATGTAGCTGCAAACCTGCGTAGCACTAACTTCTTCCATTGCTTGGAATTCCGTTTCAAGACCATGACTTTAGCAATTTTTTCACCGAGTGATTCTCAGAATGTTTGCAAGCATGGCGCAGAGCATACGACTCGCACACCGTCAAACAGCGTAAAAAATTCAATTTGCAACAAAATATTCCAGCCCAATGTATTGCCCGTCAAAAATCCCAAATCTAATATCCAGCAGGTCGACTGCGTGCAGTCAACACAAATAGGTTCACGAGCGGATTCGACGCCTGTGCGAAAAGATCACGTTTTGTACCGACCGTTTTTTTTCCTACAGCGCATTGGCTTTCTTTATGCGATAAAAACCCTTGTAGAAATAAAAGCGAAGCACAATAAATCGTTTATTCGCACGCACGTATTGTGCATGTTGCGAATGGCATTAAAACTAAATTACGACAAGAGGGTGGAGATATTTATACAGCTGTGCAGTAAAAACTTAGAACAGCTTGGCTATTTCAATCTGTTCCTCACATCAATTTTAGTATAGTTAGTTACGTGGTTAAGTACTTCTTTAAGCCAAATTCCGAAGTGCAGAAACTTGGAGCTTGGTTGATGCAACATCAGTTGATTAAGGCAATGTCGGAAACACACATGCTAGTAACTCGCATGCTATTTGCTGCCTCTGCATTTCGCATTTATCATGACGCCTGACATACAGCGCAATCGCGTGGTGCGAATAGCATACGAGTTACTAGCATGTGTGTTCTGACATAAATGTTGCAACAAAGACAACTTTGCAAAATAGCTTTAGCAAAGCTGCCTTGTTGGGAAACATAAAACTTAGCCAATCCCTTGGAATATTTTGTGAATATACTAGTCAAGTTCCAAAGGGGTGAATTGCAAAATAGGACGAATTGTAATGTCAAAAATTAAACGTTTCAATAGATAATCGAAGTTCCGTAGCTGCAAACATTTTAACTTGGCTAATTTACAAGCTTTGCAAGATACTTATACTTCCCAGTTTCGGAAAACGTGATTTTTAAAGAATTATGATAACTGTAGGAATACAGTAGATTTCTCAGTCCAAATTTTATTTAGTGTTAATCAAACTGTAAAGAAAAATTGGCGATAATCCAGATTCGAACTGGAACCTATCGATTGCCGGTCGATCGCCCTACCAATTAGACCATCAACGCCTCTTCACTTTACAGTTTCAATAACACACAGAACACACCACGCTAATTTTTTTTTCTAGTTTGATTAACACTAAACAAAATTTGGACTGAGAGATCTTCTTTATTGCTACATTTCCCAAGGGGATCCAAAATTACTTGTTACATAGAAATGAATTTCATTTCGAAAACAACACTTGATTTAATTATAATAACATTATGGTAGAAAATTAGCCAAGTTCTCTACCTGAAAAACCTGGAACTTGGCTTCACAAAGTATTCCTCTAGATATTTGATAAAGATGACACGAGAAAATAACCTTGTTGATTTATTTACCCTGCATGTGCATAACGTCACCCTCTTTTAATCTTCATTATATTAAAAGGCAATAAATCTCAAATTTCCTGCGGCTGCGCCAGCTTGCATTCCAGCCGGCGCATTTTTCACCCTCTTCCATGGCATCAATAAGTGATTGTGGCAAGTAGATACCTCTAGCAGCATAAATTACCACCACGCGAGTTAAATTATTGGCCAGGGCTTATATTAGATGTGAAAAGTTGGCGAATAAATCTGATTTTACCCTTTGATTCCTTCTCTCCATTGTTCAAGTTGCAATAAACTCACAATTATAATAGTGCAGTATAGAGATGAAGCAAGTCGCAACCAGTTAAAGGTTTTGACAGAGGTCGATAATGTAATAAAGCAATTATCAAGTGTGGATTTGATTGGAAGTCGTGTGCGAGCATGCTGATTGCAGGTTGTTGAGAGTTGTTGTTACGGTTGGGTCGTTATGCAAGGGACGACGGCGAGTGGAAAGTTCTAATCAACCTTGTCGATCGTTGTATTGAACCAGCGGCAAGGAGTTGCCTTTTCTGCTAGGCTGTTGGGCCGTACAACTTAATTAGCAGGAATTTAACTGTTAATTTTGATCGTTTTCGCATTTGGGGGCGGTAATTAGGAGCTCGTTTTGATGTTGTGGTAATAATCAAATAAACGCTCATTGGTGACCAATGACACATCACCCTTGTTTTTCTGTATATAAACAACAACTTTAAATTATTCGCATTTAGCAAATTTGCGAGGTTTTATAATCCGAATGATATCTAATCATATGAAATTAAACTTTAATTTTTGTAATGAACAAAGTTTCGATCAAAATCTCCGTCGGTAATTCCTCTCAAAGCCATGAAGATCAAAGATATCCCAGTTAATGTCTGGTGCGCTGTTGATAATTCCCGATAAAAGCGCTAATTCTTCCTTGCCTTTTCCAGCTTACTGGTGAGGAGTATCTCCCTGTTTCTACAAAAGCCTTCATAATCTTTAATTAGACATAGCACAATCCAATAGCTCCTGCTTCCCCTTTGGGTCGATAAGAGGCCCAACATCGACTGCATCTTGACAGCTGTCAGCAGAAACAAAGTGAGAATCAACTGTCAGTATCTTACATACACGTATCTCCTCAATTTGTAAGAATATCCGGACTACACTATAAAATATACAATGCGTTTAAAGACAGATAAAGTGAAATAAGAAAAAAGTAGATTGTACAAGCAAAAACATTTCTTTGATGATGATCGGTTCTTCACTGCAGCATCAGGAACCTGTTTGGCATGTAATGCGATGTGGTGATAAGCCGGCGGCTATGGGAGCTACGAGCCGTCGATCGAACCTATGTTTTCCCGGACGACACCGGCTTAAATATCGCCGCGATTATGCAGATATCGGCCAGCCTGAAATGGGTCCTGGTGCCAGCGGCGGAAATTCAAATCCGCATTCGCCTTTTGTTTGGTTGTCAAATTACTTTGATTATTGCTCATCGATTTTCATCGATTTAATGTGTCTTCACAGGATAAAATATCCTACATTGTTTGTGTGGCATTTAAGTGCTTTCTGTAATCCGGAGGTTTGGTTGACTTTTGCAATTTAAAAATTGAACCTGACATGAACATAAAGCCGCATTGCGTTTCGGCCATTGTAGCGGCAGCGGCAACGCCGGATAGTGCGGTGCGGTAGAACCGAAAAAGCAATATAATCTTGAAAAAGTAATAAATCTTTAAATTCCACCTCCTCATAGACCGGCGTCGAGGCGCGCACTTAGAATATCAATGATTTATACACGCGTACTGACACTTTGGGAGGCGGCAATTTTGCCTCCATATCATCGCGCATAATAATAAAAAGTCACACATCAGCGTGTGTAAATTGGTGAATCTCCACTTAGAAACAACAATGCATTCATTACATATCTTGCACAATCGCATGAATTGAGGTTAAGTCTATGACGTTATCGATTGATAATATATTTTCACCTCCTGCGGGCTGCAGGACACATGCATTGCAGTGCATTTTCAAATTCGAAATCCTCGCGCTGCACGAATCACCGCCGAATGTAATTAATTTGCCTTGTGCTGCATTTGTGCAGCGCGCCGCCACCACCGCAGCATCCGGCCGCCTCCACCAACCGCCATGCGCTGGCGCGATGCAATATCGCAGTGCTTTCATTAAATTGCACTTGCCGCAATAGCGGCACTCCTTTCCTCGCAATTTTGATGCGCGCCTGAATTATTAATTGCGAACACATTGTATGTGGCGTTATTAAATTAACCAATCTCTTAACTTTTTCGAGCGTTTCTTGTAGGAGGCGGGCGTAGGTATTCGCACTCGTGGCGTAATCCTCACCCGGATATTCAAACTTTGCGCTGACAAAGTTCGCCGAGATGCTGCGGATTAATGCGCTTTTCTCGCAAAGGGGGAAAAACCATGGGCTTCTTCGGCGTTGCGGTTCGTCGGCTATTTACATTATAAATATTGCCTCACGGCGCTCGTGAGAAATCAAGGAAGTGCAGAATCAAACAAGGCGAAGCGGGTGCCGGCGTGGGAGGAAATCCGGTTGATGCAGGAATCGATCTGTGGTGTGCGGCAAGTAACCGAACATTCGATTCAATTATTAATCGCGACCACGCGTATCTCGTCTTATCCAATTCGTTTCCTTTTTTTGGTTTTACTGCGCCTGCAGTTGCGCGGTGAAATGATATGGAAAACCTTTTCTCTTACTTCGGCAAATATTTTCAATTTATACTTTTTGCCTCTAGAATTCCAGGAGAGTTGTAAGCGGTTATGCGACTCGTGTCCTGGATCCTTGGATATCTAGGAGCAAGGAATAAGGAGTTAGAGTATCGAACAGCACGCGATTGCTGCAAAGGCGAAGCTTGAAGCGATTTTTTGGGAAGCAAGCAGGCAGTGGGAGACGTTTAGTGTTTATTTATGTAAATTGCCGAACCCCTCCAAATCATTGAGCGAATTTATTTAAGCGAAGAAGGGATGAGATGCTACATCGACCAGACGTGTGCGATTTAACTTTTAGGGAAAAGCCAAGGAGCTACCAGTGTCAGTTGGTACAACTTTTTTAGCAGTCCAGACTTCTGTTTATGATCTTGGTGATTTGCGATAGGTTGAAGATCACTCATGCATACTATTGCAATTTCATTATATTATCATTTATGATAAACAAAACTTATAACATTATAACGAGAGAAAGTTTCAACAATCTTGCACACCATATACCAGACAGTACTGCTTGGAATGCATGAAACTCTTTTCAATATATCAAATAAATTTTGACATGACGCTATGATAGTCCATCCAACTAAAACCATAAACGATATTGAAAGATTTTTCGGTATTTGATTTAGCAGGTTCTGCAGTAGCTGTTTAGGGGTTACAAAATCTGGTCCTACCCGTAAGTGATCAAGTTCGAAACCAAAAGTTGAAACCCTTCTCTCTCTTTTAACACAGAGATTTTGTTAACTCGAAAAATCTGAAATCCATTTGTCGATATCTATTTTAGTTTCGGAGATCCCAAAGGAGTAAAAATTGTTACCAATAAAAAAAGCGTAAATGGAAACAGTTGGATAAATGGAAACAGTTTGATAACTATTTCGGCAAAACCTCGTAAAGTACCCGCATAATTGAGTAAACCCCAGTGATTTTACAATAAAGCATAGTTGTACAACACTCACGGCACCACGCCACTCCAAGTATGCATATTGGATGTCCAAATGAAGTTACGAGCTACTGCTGCATCCTGCCGCCAACATGACTCTAGGTAAACCATGGGCATCCATGGCAGCAAACACAAGTGGCGCATTAGTACCGATACACGGAAGCTTTCTCCTTTGCCAGCCCCTCTGCATGTACACCCACTCTCCAGCTATGTCAATGCAATCTGCATGTTCATACCTGTATGCAACTACACACACTTCACTAGCTCGACCACGTTCGTTTGTACTCGTCGTGAGATACTAATAACGTCCATATTGGTTCATTGGCTCGACGCGCCCCCGAAACAGCTGCGATCTCCTGCAAGCGGTTGAAATGCCCGGCACGGCATTGCAGCGCTCCGAAGACTATTAGCGCCGATATCACGTTATTAGATGCGCATTGCGAGGAAACCGCATACGCGCGTACCGCGTGGTGTCCATATCGCTAATTAATTTAATCCAATCGCTGATTACTATCGGCGCTATCCTATCGCAGATGCGGTGCATGCACCTGAATCACATCCGAGCAGCGTTCTAGCGTAGTGGCAACCGATCGATTCCCCCCTTCATACTCATCTTCATGCTCAACCTCAACCTCAACCACCACTTCGCAACTACAGACGGACAGAAATTTAATTTGTGAATTGCCAATAACACTAACCTCAAAGTTTAAATTGTCTTATCTCTGTCTATGCTCATGTTCTAGTTGCAGACGTAATATAATTTAATTTAACTTGTTGTCTAGTTTAACTTGTGATACCCTGCTGTATTATTTACTATTGTGAGCAGGTATGTACTGATTTTCTTGTCGACTCAGTTATTACTCAGAGACACAAGTGTCGACCTTGCGGCACGAAAAGCGAAAGCGTTTACAAGTCAGCAAACAAATATTTGCAAATAATTAAGCACGCGAAGGCTTCTGCGGGCTACACGGAAAAGGACTAAGCGGGTGTGCTTCGCTCACAAAAACCATTGAGCTTTGGGGTTGTGGGTGAGGTTATAATCGTGCAATGTTAAACAAACAAATATCTAAGCCTGAGTTTAACAATGATTACGCTGTAAGTCAAGACTAATTTGAACACACTTAGTCAATTTATTTAGTACCCTCCGATTATTCCTTTTGTAAACTTTATAAAAACAAATAAAGTTATGTATGTCGAGCAATAATAAAATTATGTCATTCCTGCAGTAAACCAACAGAGCGTGCAGTAGGTGGTGGTTGATCAAACACTAGTGGAAAAAATTCGAATGCAAACAGAGCAACAGAGCATCGTGTACTGGTAGATAAAGTATTGATCAATTTTTATGCGGCATGTTGAACATGGCAGACACATCGCCGATACACACAGCCAACATGGCGGGCACGCCGATTGAACGCAAATCAATTAATAATCATTTGCCATCGAAAATCATCTGCATTGGTTATGCGCCGCGCGTGTTTGCCGATAGCCGCGCTGATACAACAAGGCGAGCGCATTGTGCACGTCGCATGCGTTCATTGCGTCCATTGTTTCCATATGCAGCCAGTCATGTACGAGTGTGCACTATTGGTTGCATACATGGTTTGCTGATAAACACCGGAACATTGATAATCCATACCGGGAATATTCTAAATTAACTGGCATTTGAATATTTTTTGTAAGTCAACAATTTCAAAATTTCGTTCAAAAATATAGAAATGAAATATACTTACTAATAAAAACAACTAATATGAAATCCTATAGCGAGCCTTCGCTTTCCATTGAATTTTCATTCAATTCTCCGTCCTTAACAGGGAAAATTTAGAATAATGGCCTCTTCATACAAGAATCTATTTTTTCTCCTCGTTCCCTCTGAAGCACCGTAGATCTCAAGATGATTCCGTCTTTTTTCGTTGGCGATTTTCCTGCAGGAGATTGTAGCGAGCCTACTTCACCCTTCTTTCTTTATTAAGGTAGCAACGTGTTTCTTCCTTCAGTTTTCCTCGCCGACATTTTCCTCTTCTCCTCATCAATCCTGCACTCTAGCCAAACATCTTCGCGTAACTTTGCCTCCTTGGAAGCCTGTATTGTCCTTGGATACATTTTCAACTCGCCACGCTTCTCATTTATAGTAACTCACAATGAAGAAGCTATTTTTGAGTCTTGCGTCCTGCAAAGAGTCACAGGCCATGCCCAACCTTACAGGATGTTGGAATTTCCGTCATTTCGTCGCCGGTATAAAAGTATCGCTTGGCCGCATTTCTCCGTGGTGTCGCGCCTAACAGCGATTTATGCCATCGCGTTCGCGCGCCGGCCCCCACATATATCCTTGCCGGTAATCTAGCCCTCTTCACTCGCCGCCGGCCGCCATTTTTCTCAATATATTCGTGCGCTGCGCGCCGACGGCGCTAAACATCTGTGATATATTCCATTAAACTTTCGGCTAATAACCATCTGCTTCCATCGCTGGGCGAGATTTATTGTTTTCCAACGGCGTTAGCCGTTAGTTTTATTTTTCACTCCCTCCTCGTATATTATGGCTTCTAACGATCGGTTACTCTGCCAGAAACGACCGATATGAGAGTGTTACTTATTGCCGTCGTAAACATCTTTTACGAGAAATGGAAATTCTTGCTTTCCACATGGGGCACATTGTGCCAAATTGTGCCCAGTTGCAACAAATTGTCTAAAATTAAAAATGCGCTTTACGTTTTGAAATTTTATAATTTGGCGGTAGGTTTCCACGGAATATTCATCGGATGAAATCATATCTAGGTATTTTCACGATTTCAGTGAATCGTTGAATGGGAATAGTGAATATGTTTGTGATAAGGCTCGTCGTTGAAAAGATTTTCCTAGGGTGCAAGATTTTCGTAAGGCATGAATGGTGTTTTTATGTCAGCTGCTTTTCTATCCAGAAAACTTCTTTATTTGTATCACGGATTTTTTTCTTTAACATGAATGCATATATCTTTAGCTAAACTAGATTAAGATAACATAATTCATATAATATTTAAAAAATGTTTTTCCTTAATCTCTACGAATGATTTATAATATAGATGCATACAAGTACATTTTTGCAGGAAATAAACGAACCAAATGCCAGTGCGCAGTCTTTCACTCACGAGTTCATTTCAACAAGTTTTCTTTTCATTCCTGTATTTCGCGACAGGATGTAAGCAAACACGTCCCCGCGTACGCGCAGAAGACTTGCGATAGGGAAACGCATTCCTCGAGGCGGAATAACTCGATGAAAATCGATTGTTGACTCTTTTGCGCAAATCGCTCACGTGCGAACGCTTCGCCGAAGAAATCGCAATCAGCCCTCGGTCGACTGATCAAACTCGCGCCCTTGCAAATAGGAAATTCCTGCATATGAAAAATGCACCCCGACCGAAAAAAATGTACGGAATAAACTTGTGCTTCATCAACAGTCAATCAAAACCATCAATACCATCAAGGGAAATCCGGAGTCTTCTTGTGGACTATCTTCGATACTCGAAAGGATTAACAGTGGATATGGATAAGGAAAAGGATTAAGTAAAAGACTCGAAACTAGAGTATTTTAGATTGTAGCCAATAAGTAATAAATCTGTTGGTGGACCTTCTGCACCCGGTGGCGCACTGTGCGCTCAATGCTGCGAATGTCTTTCGAGATTATCCGATCGGAAATTTTAAGTGGAAATTTAAGAATTTAGACGCGGACGTGTTCGCCGAGTCGGGGCGCGGCTCGTTACCCGCGCGCTGTAGATAATTATCTCTGATATGGGTACGAAGCGCGCCGATACCCGTCGGCTATAAATAAGCGGGCAAAAAAAGGTGAATTTAAGTGCGAAATAAGAGAGAAAAAAGGACGTCGTTCGATTCTAAATAACGACTTTGTTGGGTTATTTGTGAGCGGAAAGGAAAAAGGAAATAAAAACGAAAATAAATCTTACGCTAAACCTACTCCTTTAAAAAGGTTACAATAAGTTAAAATGTTAATGGTTTTAAGAAAAAAAAATGAAGGAAAGGATTCTTATTTATATACCTAGCCCAGGTAGTTTATCAGAATTGCCGGGTTGGTGTTTGTGGTCTGCTAGGCTGAGAAACTTCCGGTGAGTCTTGTTTGTAGAGGAACACTGGTCGATGGGAAAGTTGACACGGTGTGTTTGAATTTTCAATGGATTGTCCTGACCACGTAGCGTACGCACAAAGGATGTTGCGGAACTAATTAGTCGACTAGTCTCTTCATGGTAAATTGCAAATTTATACCTATACAAATAGACTAGCCAGGCTGCTTAAGTCTACCTCATTTCATTTTAAATTTCTTTAGCTAATCTCGTCCATGCAATATGTTTAAAGTTGACAAAATATAACAAACAGTATTGTGTTATTTACATTGTACCTTTCTTGATCTATATTCTACATAAAACTGTTGTTAAGTGACATGTTGCACTCCGTCACTGTGTATACGTTTATGTCTTTTGTTATTGCACGGCTTGTAAATATTTTATGTTCATACAGGTATAAATATGTGCGCAGCAGGAAATATTGGATCATTTATAATAGTTGCAATGCGTGCGCAAATTAAAAACGAAATTGAAATTAATGAACACACATGCGGCGCAGGCCGTATGCAGCCGAAAAGCTTCCGACCAGCTAATAACTCAACGCAAATCAGCGCAACAATGCTCGCGGCCATACAAAGTCATCATGTATGAAATACGCTTTGCGCCAAACGCGCAAAATTCGTTTATGCACTGCTAATACCAGCCAAACACGTGAATTTATGTCAGTGAAGCAGATTTTTTGTTTACTGTAGCACTTTGTGCGCATTGAGTTATGATGTTCGATATTTGAAATGTGATAGGTATATATTTAGTTTTAGTGCTGTGATAAACGCTTTCAGAAGTCAACTGTGGCCACTCAAAACCTCAAAATAATCTGCACCAATTAACGTGCGTACTAATTACAAGAACTACGAAATCGGTGGTTTTAGTGAGCAGCAATATCTTGACTGTCACACCACAAATACCTTGTTTTAAAGATTATTGTAATTGTTTCAGTCATTTTATTTTTTAATAAAGCTTTCGTTGAATATAAATACACAAACTGTAATGTACATTTTAAATTATAAAACGTTTGAGGTAACGAATTTTCAATTTTGTTTTATAACGTTTTATCTTGTTTTATAACATTAACGTCAACGTTAGATTGCTCTCCAGCACGGATTACCAGTAGATTTATAATATTAATAAACGTCTGAAATGTTCCACTCGATTGCGTTCTGCGCTCGAGTGCGCGAGAGCGATTTAAATAATATCAAACGATTAGGGCACGTTTTACACACCAAGCGCACCGTTTCTAAACTTCTAAGAGGCAAGTGAACTCTACAACGTTTAGTGTGGATCGGAAGTCTGGAGATTATCTCATATAAAATATTAAACATCAGAATATAAGACCAGACAGTAGATAGTAAACACTACACAGTAAACATGAAAAGTAAAACGCAAAAAGTAAGCAGAGGCAACATCCGCACAATTAAGATCCTTTTACTATTCCTACTACATACACGCTATTATTTGCGTTTTAGTATTACGTACCCGGACTATTAAGGCTTTGGTTGGATTTTAGACCTTGTACTTGTGTTAAGACTTATGCAGACTTTCCAGAGAGTTTGCGACTATTGTAAGTATCACTGAACGTTTGCAGCGTTTGTGCATAGTAACTGGGCGTAATTGTTGAAAAGATTGCCATGGCACGGTGCTATCCAGTTATTTGCAATTATACAATCGTGCAATTGCTCTGCGGCACAGCGAATACTACAGTAGGTTGTTTAAAGAGAGCGGAGCGAAGAGTTTAAAGTGCAGCGGATCCGGACACAAAGCGAAATATCTTTGTTGGAAAATGAAGGACCGTAAATGACTTAAGGAGTAGAGCTTATAAATAGAAAGACTAAAAAGTTGGTAGGGCAGTGGTAAATAATAAATTTATTAAAGCTTGAATCAGTTGGTCACGGTATTCGTTGTAAGAAGCTCATACGTGAAGGAATCATGAAAGGATTTTTTGATATATTTGATGTGAGTTTATTATTTTCTTAATTTACAAGTTAATTACATAGTTAATTAGTTAATTGGTTAGCTAGTTTAATGTAATGAAATTGTGGGGTCTTATTTATTCAAGGTACAATATAAGTTTGCTAAGGAACTCAACCGAAAGTATTCGACTCGAGAAGTCCAATCAAGTATAAATCTCTTTCCTGTGTACTCACGAACGAAACTATTTGGGAATTCAGGACTATTTCCAGCCGAGTAAATTAACATTTCCTTTAGCTCAAGGCGTGTATTGCCGGAAAAATACCACGTCGTCTTTGATGAAAATGCCAGTGGTAATTCCCAATAGCGATTATAAAATCGATGCAACTATCATCATGAATGAAGATCAAACTCGCGCTTGATATTAGATTTTTCACAGCAATCAGTAAATGATATTGTTTTTGCCAACGGAGCTGATTCTTATTTCATTTTGTTCATTTGATCCATTTGTCATTAGTTGAAATTTCTATAGAATATTTTAGTGTTAAGCAACTAATGATTGTAGAAGATAATTTAATGTTGTGTTTATATGCATTGTTCTATTTATTTATTGTTCAGTTCATTGTTTCCTGTATTGTTTCCTATACTCAATGTTGTTTAATTATTGTAACCAATCAGTCACATATATAATATTAATTAATTCTCTTCGGCTATTATTATAGTGTATTGCTCTAGTTATTGTCTATGCTATGCTCCAATATCCACAAAGCACCATATAGCTGTATTTATGTTACATAAATAACATCATTCAATAAAATATAAACGACTTATGTCATTTTGAATAAAGGACAAATAGTACCTACGATTAATAGCATCATTAGTGATTCTAACTAATGGATTCGATAGTTATTTACTTTCTTGGTAATAAAGAAGATGATAAATGATGAAAAATTTAGGATTTCTTTAATCAATAGTCAAGTTTCGAATTATGGACATGACATTAAAGAAAACTAAGACTTTAAAATAAATCAAGAAATTAATTACGTTCTTTGGATAACAGTCTGAAGTAAGGGTCATAGTTTTTTGATTTAGATAGGTACGGAACGCACGCATCGTTTTCGTGTGTAGATAATAATATCTACAAAATAACCTAAATGGAATGTGTGAAAAAATCCATGAAAGTTACAGATGTTACCCAGCTACACCTTGCAAATTTGTAATTACACTATACAAAATATGAACCTAGATTTATCGAAATATCCACTACTACTGTGGGGATTATAGAATCGACATCACAGTTATTATTAGAGGAACAGGTGCGAATTTGAACTAGGGTCCGCATTTGGGCTATTGACTTTATAACCAGGTTTGTGGGCGAATTCGGGTGGCAAACCCTCATTTTTATCGAAATAGGAGATTTGTATAGTGCACTTCTTCAAAACTTGTGCAGGTAATACTCTATTTGTTGTAATTAATAATCCTTTATATGTTTAACCTGGATTCAATATGTTGCCTATTGAGGAAGGTTTGAATTGAATATAATCAAAAAGAATAAATGGCTATATTAAAGATGTTGATTGCTATCGAATTTTAAATTTTATTTCATGCATGGTCTAAATTTGAGCTAGTTGCGCCAATGCTGGAGCTTGACTATTTTTTTCACCTCATGAACTTGAACGAACATCTATGACAACTGGTTAACTATAATTTCATTTATAGTTAGAATAGCTCAGCTCTTTAATCAATCAACAGCCGAATATTAACGAAAAAGAATGGATTTGTGATTATTGTAAATAAATGTCAAAGGTATGTCAAAATTTTTCGATTCACTTTTTTATATTGGCTACAGATTGTGCAACAAACGATTCTATCAACCTAAGCTTATTTTGTTATTTTTTAAAATAATTTTCAACAAGATTGGGCAGCTAACTCAAATTTTGACCCCAACTTCACAAAGGTCATTTTTGTCATTTCACATTAAAAAAAAGTTGGTCCCTAATCGCTTATAGAAGCCAGCAGCATTTGTTCCATGCGAAAATTGTGCGTAGGAGTCTCAAAAAGGAACAAAATTAAAGTGGTAACTCAAATTCGGACCAGTTCCTCTACTGAAGGTCACTCATATGGTTCGCTTATATATCCACCACGAAGACATTTATGTAGTGGAACAAAACGTAATTTAAATAAAACCATGAATGAAATTATTCACCTTTTCATTCCTTTTTTTACAATACAGTCTTTCACATCGAATCGATTTGAAAACGTGCCTTCCGGTGCTCGCCGCGCATTCCTGTTGGAACTTTGTGAATATGCATGCGGACCTCGGAAATACATCACAGTCACTGGCACACACAGCCCCGTGCCACGTGCATGCTTGTCCTTCCAATATTCACACATTTTCTACACGTTGATGCGGTCTCTGCACAGGAAAGAGTGCACGTGCTGACGCTCTGCATTCGTTTGCATGCATGCATCGCCAGCTCCTGCAGCTCGTGTCCGACGCCTGTTAGTTATAGAAACGGATCTCCATCCACTCTGCATATTATATAAAATATGAACTCTTCTCGTTTCGCCGTTGACGGCCGTGGCTGACGCATATTTTATGGTGTGTTTGCTTTGTTTAGGTGAGGTTCCCGGATACTCTGAAAAAGCGGACCTTAAATAAGCGGAACCCAATAAACTGACCCTGAAAAAGCGGAGCTCACACGTGTGCCGTCAAGAGGTACTCTGAATTGGCGGACCTTTATGGCGGCATATTTTTATTACCCAATTATGCGCCAATTATGCTTCCAGCTGCCATTATCCTATTAGATCGTATTATCTATAAGATTTTCTGTTTACAATAAGAAATGTTATAATAATAATAACAATAATAATAATAATAAAGAAACAAATATTAAATATCAAATTTATTTATTGCAATTTCTGTACAAATGCTAGAGCCTCCAAACATTTGCGT
>JAODVP010114034.1:11733-24323 GCA_025400035.1 Tetradonia laticeps
AAAACGCAGGATTTTAGAATAAAACCTTTTATTTACCATAGAAAAAATCGTAGATTTTAAAAGAATTCGGAAGATTGTTATGATACTATAATCAAAATTGGGAAAATCGTTTACAAGGCTTAAACTTTTCTTTTGCAATTTCAAAATTACTTCTAAAAATAATATTTTGGCCAATTTGGGTAGAATAGTGCACACCACATCAGATTCTTCTACATAGAAGATTAGCGTTTTCCAATAACTTTTATGGTTTTGGAGGAATCTCTATACCGAAGAGAATTGGACTTTCACCTCACTCTTTGATTATATGATTTTCTACCTCCTGTTCCGACCGGAAGTGTACCAAAATGCGCGTGTATTGATTGAAATTTACAAAGAAAATGTAGAAATTTGGAATTCATCTCATATTCATATTCTTATTCTCCGAAATTTTTTATACACAATAACTACTGATAACAGCAATTTTAAAACTATTCTTTTTTAAACTGGAAATTAAAACAAGATTGGACTGGAAAATTATTAAATCTAAATTCCTACGTTTTTGAACTAAATTTCGTTATATACATAGGCACTTTTGATCACTTTCTATTCGAACCTGAAGTAAAATAACCTACACGCATTACAGTGGATTGTACCAAAAGTATTTTCCAGTATTTCTCATACCTTAAGAGTAGATAATTCGAAAACTAGGTATATGCTTTAATTTCCGGCTTAAATGGGAACCTAAAATTTCAAAATTCTCAACCCTAGTAAAAATAGTTTTCAGTTTTTTATATAGTAAAATTTCCGAAATTCATGTGTGATAAAAAATATAACTATAGAAATGATTAAAAGGAATTAGAATTTTCCTTAAAATTGAATATATTTTATGAGTTTAATGCGTTCATTTTATCACAGTTTTACGCTAACCTAGACTTCCAACTTAGTAAGCTCTAAATGAGCACATTTTCATAAACATTTTCTAAATTAAGTCTTTAACACCGCTAAAGTCTACTAAAGGGAGGAAACAACTTGCATTTCCGCAAATGACAACAAATCTCACCTTCTTCTTCCTTTTCCAGTCTGTCCTCTCCATACAGAGCAGAAGTTTACGTTGCATTGTTCTTTCCGCACTGAATGAAACGTCGTTCCTACAGAGTGAGAAGAGAAGTATCAAGATTCCTTCATCCGTGATTGATACTGATATGATTTATTGGTCGTTACATTTCCCACGACTGAAGCAGGCGCTCTAAGCGGAAATTACATTAATCTTCTTCCGATTATTTCTTCATCAGACCGGTTTACTTTTTACGACGGATTTTACATTCGTTTAAAAGAAATCACATTTTATCGCTTTATGTCCACCATCACCGGCGCCTTCACCATCGTCATCATTTTAATACCAATACGAATCCGCTTTCGAACAACACTCGCATTTCGCTTTTATTTCCTCTTTTCTCCACGTCGAAGTGGACTTTATATCAAGCTTTGGAAAACAATACGTCCGCACGTCGACTACCGCGGCAGCAGGACAATAAAAGCAAGAGCGCGGAGTCGAACGCGAATTGCGCTTCGCATCGCGTTACCATTCGCGAGATTCATCGCGGCGATAATAAAGGATAATAAAGGAAGAGTTACTTTATGGTTTTCAATAATAGATTTTAAGATCCATTAAATATTAATGACATATTTAGAGTGTGTGCGCGTCTCAATATGGCATTATTAATCGCTAAAAAAGCGATTAATCTGCTTGAATGCATTCCTTGTGATTTCCTTCCGCTTTCACTAAAGCTGTGCACTGTATTGACATGTTTAGAATTTTTAACTTGGCTTAGTTCATAATGGCGGCATCGATAACGTCATGCCAAACTCTCTCGCAGTTTATCCTGCTTCTGGCCTCAATCTTCTCCTGCGTTGTGTGGGTGCGTAGATTGGAGTGGAATGAGTCGCGCGGCAATTTTCTAACAGAGATGATGTCAACTTTACACAACCGCGCTCGTCGCCAAAGTTATTTGTTGGAAACTTTGCTCAACCAGCTACTGGTTTATACGCGCGTCTTAAACGTCATTTGTATGCCAACCTATGATGACTCCGAAAAAAAAACGTTTACAGTTTACAACTCTGATAAATATCGCCGAGTTTCAGATAAAGTCGAATAAAAAGCTAGTATTCTTGGGTAATTGCTAGTTTACGTTGGTGCTCGACAGCTCGATGTAATTACGCAATTGATGCTTGATGCTTCGTTTAGGCTGCATTTTCCGCTTGCCAACCAAGAGTCATGCTCATTAATGCAGACCATGCATATTTTGCAAATTGTGCATGCTCATGAGAGCTGAACCCAGTTTGTCATGGTCTATAATTGCATTGAGCACCACCGCAATTGCTTATAATTGTCAATAAATTCTACCTGTTATACGAGGCATCAATTATAATTATAAAAACCATATTGAAAATTCGATTTATTACCAAAAACAGGTGAAACAATCAAAATTCATTCCAAGAGTAATCGCTATCATCAGTTAATATTAGCACTAACAGACAAGTCCGCGTTCCAAGTGATGATTTATGATTGTCCAATAGACAGGACAACTGAACTGAAGTGAGAGTAGTAACACATCTTCCCAGAGCTGGATATGTGCGAAATGGTTGAATTTCACAGCAGCATCCTCAGCAATTTGCATATAAATCAACAGCCTTTTGATATATCGGCTTCAATCAGTTACCTACGTACCTCCCGAAATAGATCCAACCCGTTGGTACGCAGATTCGACTTCTAATTATACTCGCAAATCTTCAATTTATCTCGAGTGGTTGCCGGAGGTTGCGAGAGGTTTACCGGCAAATAGTGCGGAGCAAGTGCTGGTGCCTAATGTCGTCCTGGGGTTGCTTTGTCGCGCGTTCAAGATCGCAAGAAGGAATGAATATCAAAAGGGTGCGGTGTGTCGCGCGGAACCTTCATCAGGCAATCTTCGCCGGTGTGCGCTCGAACGTTGTCGATTCGCGCGCAGACAAAAGACCTTAATGTAAACGCGCTATTTGTTGCCGTTGTGCGATGCAATGCCGTGCACAATTTCACTTGTTTCGTTTGTCGGCGCTTGTATTGTTGGAAGCGCGGTTCGGCGTGCTATATAGTCCTACATAGTCCTGTGCATTGTGCAAGCTTTGCAGTGAATTAGTAGCGAGCGAAAAAGGCATAAATTCGCCGACGGTTTAATTGGCTAATGCGTTTTGCACTATATTTTCGACGCGCATTGGCGCGGGTAATTTAAGTGAATTATTATTTTATTACAATTGTTTATATATTTACCCAACACGCGTTATTGTTTTTGGCATGCGTTCATACACCTAATTTAATGCACAGTAAATAGAATTTACACCGTCTGATAACGAGACACAATGGAAGTCTTACCTTCAAATTTATCATTTGTTTGTTATTTGGTTTATATGGTTTATCATCTCCTCATTTTATCTTGTAATTTCAAATATGCAGATGGCATATTCTTCTTGTGGCTGGTAGTAATTTTCAAATTACTTCCTATTTAAACTGAAGCATAAAACATTTTTGAAATGGAATCTGAAACGAATTGTACAGTTTTTAATAATAAATTCCTGGATTTTCTTTATATATTTCTCAAAATTTACATTTCGGTCACTTGTGGTTATAACCAATTATAACCAGTTGTAATAAGAGTTAGGTATACCAGATCCTGCTGAATCGAAATCCGATATCACTTATCAATTTAGAGAGGGTATTGTAAATCGTCGCACCACACTCTGTCACAGAAGTTATTTTAAAACTATCGAAGATATCAAAACGCTCTTCAGGATTGTATTCAGCATGGTCTGCTGTTATGTGTACACGGTTTTCAACGTCCGTTTCTATCCGTGCCTCACCAGGTCCGCCTGAAAGGAAACTTGAAAACTTTAGAAATTGATACGTTTACTTTATACATTCCAAAAAATTATCTTTTACGTAACTTATGGTTGTAGCCGGCAGGCAAACTGTATCAGACCCTGCTGAATGGAATCCAGCAAAACATTTTTTGATATGTCTGGTAAATTTAGAGCACTATAACGTGTGGCAACGTGAGTGGCAACTAATAGAGTTGCCACACGCGTTGTCACAGCGTTTTATATAAAACTATGAAAGTATCAAAAAACGCAAAAAACGTCTTGTGTGGTGTGAGCAAGATTTTAAACATCCGGTTGTAGGCGTAGGTGACGGAATCCGGAAATGAAACATGAAAACTTTACAAATTTCTAAGTTTTCTTCATAAATTTCGAAAAATCTGTATTTTCTGTATTCTTTCTAACACACACCAGACCCTACTGAATCAAATGCTGAAAACCGCTTTCTGGTATCTCTTATAAATTTACAGAGGGCACTGCGAATGTCTATCCATTTACTTATGCGGTTTCACGACTTTTGTTCTAAAAATATCAAAGGTATTAAAAAACATTCTTCGGCATTACTGTCAGCAGGGTCTGATGTAGTATGAGCAAGTTTTTCAACATCCGGTACTAAACGTAAGTGGCCGATTCCGTTAATTAAACATTAACACTTTATAAATTCCTATGTACTCTTTACAAATTTTGAAGAATGGTAATTGCCGTCAATTATGGTCGTCGTTTTTTTATATCTTTTGTGAATATAAAGAGGGCGCTGTGAAAGTATATTCTTCCCACCTCACTTTGGCACACACAACTTCCTTTTCTAAGTGAATTCCGTTAACATAACTCGAAAACTTTGTAAATTCCTAGGTTTCCTTCAAAACTTGTATCCAACATGACTTATGGTAGTTGCCGGAAGTTGAAAACCATACTCAGACCATACTAGACCATGCTTAAAATAATACTGAGAACGTTTTCTTGGGTCTTTTATAAATTGAAATATTGATATAGTGATATTCCATCCGTAGGTCACAGTGTTTTCTGTAAAACTATGAAACATAACAAAAACAGTTTTTAGCGTATGATATAACAGGGTCTGGTGCAGTGTGAGCAATATTTGTTTCTAATAGTTAATTCCGGAAGTAAAAGTTGAAACCCTTATTCACACAATTCTCTAAATCGAACAATGAAGCCCGTGATCCGAAATCTTTTATAGTTTCACGGAAAACACTGCGAAAGACCGAGGCATGGACTAACTGAAAAAATCCAAAAGGCAGGTAAAATGTCCACCAATAAGACTCGCATTCACAGGCATAACATTTGTATTTATTGTTAGTACTTTAAATTCTTTAAATTGGCGTCATGGAAACGGAAAATTGCTGTACCACAACCATTCATATCTCTAGACTGTCATACTTACAATAAACTGAATACCAACCTCACTCATCCAATAGCTTAAGTTACCTTGATATTTTACAAGCGTTCCTCTTACAATCTCACTGTTTCGGTCAACACATGATATTGTATTATGTACATCTTATCATACTCCTAGTACAGGTTCGTATAATACACACAAACATTTATCTTCTTGGTTTCTAAGTATAGGCGTTATTTTTGGTTTACCTTGCTCCTCTTTATGCATAACTTATTCATTATTCATTATTCATTTTTCATGGTGAATGAGGGAACGTAGAATACAATATTGCTAAGGTAGCTCTTTGTTCGAGGTGCAAGGTCAATCTCAATCACTGTTGGTATAAATCTTAGATCCTTCAACCCTTGTTGGTTAATGTGTATTATTCATATTTACATTAGAAGAATCGTTACGGTTAATAATGGAAGAGCGACTTGGTACTGGGTGGTAGCCGCAGGATGTGATGAAGGAAAACTAAACTCGTCCTCGGATACTGCAGTCAATTCTTCGCGACTTGAGTCACTGGGATTGCTACGAAGACGAAGATCTAGACAAAAATACGTCTTTACTATTTATTCTAGTAAAGGCGTTCATTTAATTACCTCGCTCTTTAGTTGTAACAGAATCAATTATTTCATTGCTACTTGTATCAATCGTGGGGTCTTTTTGTCGTCCACGTTGCTTTACTACGTCTATTGCTGTGAACAAAGGTCATACATATTTTAGGAATTCTAATATACTTGGATGTGCTTTTTGCTACTGGTGCAATGTGATCTAGCATTACCTTTATCGACGGTCGTCCGAATTGGAGCCGTCGTCGTAGTGCTGGTCGTGACTTTTTGCGTTGAAGGTGTGGGTATGTCTAAAATAAGTGATTGAGTGATAACATCAAGCTTAAACTGATAAATAATAAATTATAATTTAAAAAAAAGGTCTTAATCTGTGATCATATTTTCGTGCTTTGAAGATCATGATGATTTTGTGGTTGGAGCTAAGTCTACATAGACTATTGAGTTTACTTAACACGGAGTTGATAGCAAGAGCACGAATTGAGAGAGCTTGATTAAATTAAGGTGAGCTTCGCTCTACGTGAGCGGCACAATCGATTTACAGGCACCAAAGTGAACAATGATCTTTGTTGTGCCGCATTCCGCCGACGGTTTATTGGATCTGAGGAAAATTATCCAACTGTCTGGCATACAATTTTCAACATGGTATTGTATTCTTGAGTTCTCGATTTGTACGCGCGGCCCGTTGCTGCTGATCGGAGCGAATCCAGAACGATTTTCACGCGGTGCTATCCTAAGAAGTATAAGTGCAAGCCAATGCTTGCACGTGACGGAAAAACATCGAATCCTTCGAATCACATTTTTTCGACAAGTAAAGAAAGGTCTGTTTGCGTGCGGATCGTTCTTAGGATGACAGACGATCCTCCATTCCGAGACGAAGAAGCTCTTTGCACAGCGGTGTGTCAACAATGCGCTCAACCGCAGAACGATGATGGGGAGCGACGCGCACTCCGGTGAATTGCATCCGATTTCTATGAATCGCATTTTATCAGCTTGTTATGCGACAGAAGGTAAGCGGATGCGGAGCTTGCGTGGAGGCGGAGTGGGCTTGTTATCGGTTTGAAAGAGATTGCCGCTTTCCGCTTAACGTTTTGCCCATTTTCAGCTGCGAGCTGAAAACGACCCGGCGTAGGGAAAACGTGTGTTCCGACACTTATAGCAAGCACTGGAGTTTTTGAGGGAAATTAAAGAAAAAGCTCCACGACATTTATTTCTAAGGTGTGAAGGGCAGGGTGTGAAAGGAGTGAAAAGAGTAAATGTTGGGAACAAGTTGCGAGATGATGTAGGGCAACGACATTTGGCGCAATCGTGTGTTGGTACTTACGGTAGAGTTTGATGGTGCCGTCCGTTTCGCCCAACGAGTTCTTTGACACGCATTTGTACGATCCGTAGTCGGCAGCCACCACCGCTCTTATCGTCAGCTTCATGTGCACCTTGTACACGTTGTCAACCAGGATGGGGTCGTATTTAGCACCTGCAAGGGAGTTATCACCATCAACCCCAACAAAATATTTTCGAGACACATTATCCTCCATCTATTACCGCTAACTTTGAACTGCCTAACATTTTATTAAACGCATTCATTCCAGTGAAAATCTTTGACTTTGCCTTCAAAAACTTTCTGCCGAAGCAGCCAAGCGAGAAATGAAATGGCGAGCCATTTAATCGACGCAGAGTGCGAACCGGCATTGCGGAGAATCCCGCGAAAAAGTTGAAAGTACTGCAAACGAATGATATTGAATTAATATATCATGAATATATGCGTACGACTTATGCTTTCCGTGTGCGTGGCGTGCACACAGAATACGATAATAAATATGCTTTACGATTGGTCTCTCCCTAGCGTGCGCAGCCGTTTTCTCGCGCTGAAACTTTGCTGGCGATAAAGCAAAAAATATTAGAGGCGATAAACTAATGTCGGCGTTCCATTTCTGAATGAAGAAGAATTAAAAATTGATATAGATAAGTAAAGACCCCGCCTGGACATGTGGTATTTTCTACGAAGTAAATGATTCATGATCAAATCTCGCAAAACACTCCATAACCAGTACACATACTTCCTGACAGACGTAATTGTAATTCCACATTAATCCCCACTTGTCCAAGTTCGGTTTATTTATTGTGGCCGCATGTGTGTATACTTTATGCCCTAAATCATGACTAAACGGTTTAACATACATGATAAGGTTCGCCATAATTTATTGCAGGTATTATTCTCTAATAATGGACGGTACATTGCTAAACCGATTTTTATATCTTCGTATATAAATTGTTCATAAGTAATTCTGACACTCGTCAAAGCTGCCCCCAGTTGGCTGGAATGGCTGGGAAGGTGGCAGACCATTGAAATATTCATGACAGCACATTCCGAATATTACCCCAACATTTCATTCCAGACCTGCGACCTGATCATTATTGCGAGGCGTGCATCCCGATCGTCTCTGCCGGGTCGCCCAGTGTCATTTTCTTTTGCGCCATTTTCCGAACGACAATGATGTCTCATCAATGCGCCCATGCGCCTCCAATGATGACAATAATGTCACTTCGATTTATCAAACGGCCGGAAGAAAAAAATTGCTAAATAATGTTTGCTACGTGCCCGTGCTGTAGGTGAACGCTTGAGTCTGAGCAATAAAGATTTCGTGCCATCATTTCCCGAGTCAAGGCTGTGGTGATTCGGGTCATTGTGGTGGTAGCAGTTTTTGATTGTTTTGTGCCGCTCGTAAATCCGCAATCGTCGCTTGCGCTTAAGCGGAGCATTTGCAGCTTGATGAAGGCCTTTAATAAATTAGAGGATAAGGACGTCGTGCAGGCTGACACTATCTCCACCGCGAAAACAGCGGAGTAATATGTAATATGTCACTAATTTGCTTTAATATCTTCCATGTGTAATGAGTCCAATAAAAAAAGGTGTGTAGCTTTATATTGTTGTAAGGATGAAGACGATTAGGAGGCTAATGTATGTGACAGGAGAAAATTAAAGCTTGATTATTAAGGGTAATGCCCCCAATTCATTGACGTTTATAGCCTAGTAATCCACTAAGAAGCTGGGATCGGAAAAAAGTTAATGCACGTAGGGTGGTTTTGAGGCAATTTCGTTCAAACAAAAATCGGTTTGCTCACCTTGAGAAATGATATTGCCCGCTTCCTTCGTCCAGTAATTGATCGATTTTGGAAAGGCCTCCGAATGGCACTCGAGGGTGATTTGCTGGCCCTCCATTGCTCCGACCAGTTGATTCTGGATCCATATCATTGGAGGGACTTCATAAAAGGCATTTTAATATTAGTTTGATATAGGGTAATATTTATAATAACAAATTGTGAGGTTATGAGGATGACGGAGGGTGAGATGTTGATAGACTACTTACAGTGTACGATGACCATAATGCGCTTACTGACAGAGGGTGGAACACCATTGGAGGCGATGCAGAGGTATGGGCCCATGTGCAATCGATTCACCTTGCTGATGTTGAACACGCTGCCGTCGAAGGACGCTACTGCGAACAATAATTAACGAAGTCGGCTTGACTGCTAATGAACTGTTAACATCGATAACGAATTAAATTGTAAGTTCTGATGGCGGCGCACTGCACGTATAAGTTGGGATATTATTGCTGGCTATTGTCAGACCCGGCACGATGGTGAAAGCGAGATAGCGGATTCCAATGCAAACATGGCGGCGCAAGTTTGCTACCAGCGCGACAATTCGGTATTGTTGCTCGGCGCTCTTGCGGCACTAGGTGTCACCCGAAATTAATGACGTCTTTTAGCGTATCCGCCGCGATATAATTAAGAGCAATGGGACCCTGATGAAAATCACTCAAAATCACAATGAATCACTTTTCGGAAATGCGGGCGTGCGGCCAAGATGATCATGCGATTTTGAACTTCAACTGCGGAACTTCACGCAACCGGAAACGTAAATTTAATTGTGACAAAGGTGTTGGTGTAATTTACGCAGGGTTGCAGAACCATTTCAGTAGCGAGCACCCTTGCGGAAAATTAGGATAATTAATGGGCAATTGTGATTCCATGATCTACAGCACATGTGGATAAGTTTATAGAGACGCTCGTGTTTTTCCTAAGGAGGATTAATATTTGCCAGTGGCAAAAAGTGGTTGTCATCGCATACATACCACGTTTGCTAGGATAATTGCCTCTACCGCTTAGCACACACCGTCCCTGGGGAACAATACCTACAGCACGCAACACGCTGCTCGCCAGACTTGGTCTCCGCCGCCGCCGCCGCCGCAAAACAACGTGAGGCGTGCAACGCACGCAAGTACGAAGTGTTAAAATATTATCTTGTTATCGCCATCACTTGCCTAACTATAAATTACGGCAATAAATCAGCGGATTGCATTTGAAATTTAATTGGCCCCTCTGCAAAAAATGGCAGCCGCTTTGAAAAATACGGCTGGTACGCAAAGTAAGTTAATGAATGCGACCAAAGGGAAAAACATTTTGGTGGCGGCGGCGGGGAAATTTATGACGGTGTAATTATGTGCGACGCGCGACGTGGGACATGCGTGGAAAAACTAGTATAGGAGAAATTAAAATATCATTTTTATAAGACATGAATTTCGAATTAATGGGACATTCTTATCCAACACTTTTTGTTAACAAAACTACGAACTTGTCGAAATTTTTGTATTTTATGGAAAATTCCACTTACTTTAGAAATGCATATTAAGTTCTTTATAAAAGTAGCAATTGAAATTAACTCTTAATCCTTCTGTCACACCTTCATCACATCGACCGTTGGGTCAATTTTGTTCAGCAAATTCAGTAAACTCGAACACAAAGCAAAACGACCTATCACCGATAATTCAATAAAACTATTATCTAGTTTACACATCACCTGCGTTTCCAATTAAAGCTACAACAAACAAAAAAGCTCAGGTACCGAAGTGATTCTGTAAATAAAATGCGAACACACACGTAATTGATTTCCAAAAAGGTCATATGCGGTTAACTACCATAATTGTTTTATTACAGGCAAATCCAGTTTTAATAATTGCAGATAAATATTGAAACAGTAGAATACATTAAATATGGATGTAATTTTGATGAAGTAAAACATGTTTGCGGTAACACTCCATTACAAAGAAAATATGCGACGGCATGCAGAATGTATGAAACATAATTTCGGGGATTTGGTGCCAGTAAAACAGCAGTAAAAGTCATATATGCATACAGACCATGCTTTATTGTGTTGTCGGTCGCCGTTTCGACACATGCGGATAGACGACAATTTCAAGATAAAGCTTACAGTCCATGCACACTGAAGTAGTAAAATTTATTTACCATAAAGCAAAAATAACAATACTTTTGCAGCCGGGACAGGATTTTAAACGAAAAGTAGTTAACGATGCAGCTGTAACTTTTTTTTTAATGTATGTATATTAAAATGCGCATGAGATAATTTAATTTCAAGTTTAATCCTCTGTATTATGTTCATTTTGTTTATTTCAAATTAATTGCCAACGCAAGCGGCATTGTTCCGCATGGGGTTTTTTGTTTGTTGCGAGTGCAAAAAAATTAGCATTGTGGCGGCGACTTTTACTTGGCGTATTGCATGCGCAGTTATCAAAGGCAGCAACGAGGCGAAACACACAGATGTGCCTATTGTGCTGACTGCTAAAAAATGAAGAGATTACGACTCGAGAGTTAATCAAATTTAATTTACGCATTTCTTTGCAGCTACTCGCCCGCTGAACTGCCTTTGATACGCGCCATGAAAATGATTACGTGTGGAAGTTTCGTAGAAAGGGGTTCTGATTCACTCAACCCAACTATATCAAGTGGAATAATTCATAAACATTAGCGCACTGCGGAATTGCGCTCATTATTTTTATTGTTCCGCTTCAAGTATTCGTTTAATCATTCTCAATGCTTTTCAATGAAGCTTTCAGCTTTGAGGTTTTGAATATTCAGTGGCACTTTTCAACTTTAAATATTAAAACCAACTAGGTACTCTGTTATTATTTGTTTTTGTGGGTCTTTGCTCATGGGTAGAAAAATGGAAATGGAGTGGTTTTAATTTTGTTTGAAAGGAAGCGAAATCAAAGAGCGCTTGAAGGTTTTGAAGGATAACTATCATCCTTTGATTCTTAAAGTGAAGCATTGATAGAACACGCTTCGTGCAGAAGTTATGAATTTGTCACATTTTATAACCATGATATAATGATAAGATTGAACTCTGAATCCGTGAATTTGCACAGCAATCAGTAAACCATCGATAATTACTTAAATATGTTACAACAAATCACAGATAGAAAGAAACCTCAGAAATCCTCAGCTTACTAAATATTTAGGGCGCACAAGAAATCGTTAGAATTAGTATATTTTATGACCGGAGACCAGTTTTATTGCAATAGTAGCAATTAAGAGATAGTCGAGCGGGGAGTATCCTAAATTCTGACACAGCTTCAGAAATCTATAGGTAAAGTTAAGTTCATGAATTTGTCACAGCAATTTGTAAAGCGTCCTACTTCTATCTTTGAATGGTAGAACGAGACTTAATCCTTATTATAGATTTAAACGTTTAAGAACTTACTCAATTTTATGGTGCACATGAAATTACAGTTGATCTCGGTTATAGCGTCATCGAAGGGACCGTCAAAATAGTGACGCAATAACCGAATGACGCTATAACCGTACAGGCGAATTTTCAATGTTATGCTTTCATACCACTTTCTAAATATTATGTTGTCTTTACCTTTTGAATAAACCGCACT
>JAODVP010114145.1:0-24302 GCA_025400035.1 Tetradonia laticeps
GATAAATAGTCCATTCAACACAAAAAGAATTTTTCAATTCGAACCAGTAGCTCCTGAGATTAGCGCGTTCAAATAAACAAACTCTTCAGCTTTGTATAGCTGTTGGTCTGGATATATCACAGTCACTCAATTTCTTAATTTGCTAATTCATATCATCTAAAGTGGCCCTACAAAGCAGGTATTATTTGGGGCCACTTTTGTATCCCTCTTGTTAGTACTTTTACTAGCTTGGGCGGGCGCAAATATGGCCCTACAGTGCAAAGAAATCTGCATTTTGTAAAATAAATAGAGTTTTCAGCCTATACTATTTTGGTTTACGACAGTTATATAAGTATTATAATTTTTTTAAAGTTACCAATTCATACCGGGGCCACTTTTATAGCCGTCCTTCTAGAAAGTATTACTTTCATTTTCTTTTTGATTATTTTTCTGACTATTACCAAAGATATATATTTCTCACACTGAGACAATTTTATAAGTATCTATATACAAACAATTGTATTTTTTCAGAGTTTATTTTCTCTCGCGTACATTTGTTGGAGGCGCCATGCTGGGTACACTTAAATTTTAGGGAAACTCAAAGGGTTATAATTTTTTTTAAATTTTCTAATTCGTACCTTGCGTGTAAAATGGCCCCGTAAAGCAGGTATAAATTAAAACCGTTGTTATAGCCGTCCTTCTAGAAAGCAGCTGATTTATTTTTCATATCTTTTATTTACGTTTTACTTTGTATATGCAGTTTTACAACGTTCGGCGGCGTAAATGTAACCCAAAAAATTATATAATTTTAAGAGAATATAGACGTTACAGTGAATATTTGTCAGCCAGACAAATTTTTATGTGTATCTTCGTGCAGACATGTTTATTTTCTTATATATAAGTTTATTTCCTCCCACGTAAATTTGTTGTGTCATGGTGTTCGCACCTAATATCTTGAAGGTGGCGGCTGGCCCTTATCGCATCAAATGTACGGCAGTCTCGCCACACAATCTCCTAGGTTCTGAAGGGCGAGATTAAAAGGAAACCTCTTTATCTTGCCATTCAAAGCCGGTGTTTTCTTTTCCACGATGTTGTGCTGACACTCTCCTTCTATGCCTGAGCTTTTTTTGTCTTATCTGCCTAACTGTCGCGCTGATAATCCAATCCTCGAACCCATGACCCAACTGTCGAATCACAAATGTACCTACAAGCTTTCTGAGAAATCGCAGCGCAATTCCAGCTCGTGCTCGCAGGTTTATTGGTATTAAAGGCATGCAAATAATCAGCGATAAATGCAAATGAAAAAAGGAAGATGTGGACTGAGCTCAGTTCTGAATGTTCATCAGAATTTCATTACGAACTAATGAATAATTGATCGCGTAAACGTCGCCAGCGCCGTATAGTCTATTGTTGCAGATGCAACGGCGTTTTAATTTCCGAATTCCCATTAAACCTTTTTTCGCAGTAGGAGCAGTAGTTTTTGCGCGACAGCCGCGAAACAAATTAAGGCAGCTTTTAACAATGTGTAGCAACATGCAGGACGTATGAATATGCAAAGCTTGCTGGTGCTGACATTACTGGCATTAAGTCAAATCCTCTTCCCGTCACAGCGCCTTTGCATCCGCAGCCACCTCGAGTCCACTCAGCCGGCCGCGAATGAAGGACTTCACTCTTCACCCTCGTTTAACGCGGCTTTCATTTTGCTAACGACAGTAATTGCGTTTTGAATGCGGCTCACTCTGGTCAGTTCATGCCTCTTCATACCTTGGGGATGAAGAGAGTATTACCAGCAGCCAGCAGATAGATTGTGCATTATACACTCCCCTTTGTAGCCCCTTTGCTAGGACTTGCAGATCTTGCTAGCGTTTCCGGTTGGTAATTTGTAATTATACGGTAGTGCGTTGCAGTCGTGGGCCAGCCGATGGCATTTCCATTTTACACTCGTTAAATGCGGCGTTTTCTAAGTTTTCGAACGGGATGGCTTAAATACCCGTCGTAAAGGGAGTCGCCGGTCTCCCCTTCACGCCCTGCTCGTTCCGGCGCGCATCCCATCGCTCGGGAATCGAAGAATTGTAAATTTCGTTCCAGGTACATGACCGCGCGGGGTTGGATCTCAAATCCGACGCGGCATCGGGGAAAACAAATAAATTCACGATAATGGTCCTTAATGCGTTGCCATTATCCTGATGTATAGTTTATAACCGTATTGAACACGCCACGCCGTTTGCGAGGGGTTGATAAGCTGCGCACTTTATCTTGTGGTCATCACCATCAGCGAACACCAATGCTTAACTCTACTTTTGGCAAGGCTGTGCTAACGAAATCATTTTATTGGAATACTAGTATCAATTTATTGGGTGGGTTTGTATTCCTCTATCTGCCTGGGAACTAAAATTTTAAAATTGCAATCACTTTCTAGTTAACATTGTTACGTTTTCTTTCTATATTTCAATAAGTCCATATTTTGACTTACTTCCGGTCGGCACCGGACGTTGATAACTAGACTCCCAGTACATCTGATACTATTAAATGGAATATGTTTTCCGAAATCTGTGGTACTTCCCCACAGCAATTTCTATGTCATCGAGAAAAGTAACACATGTTTCGGAAAACAATTTTCAGCATTCTGTTTAGTAGAATTTTAAGATTTCTAATTATCTTGTGGGTGTCTAGAATGTTTGATTGGAAATTCTTTCCTTTCTAGATTAAAAAAAATCGTAATTTGGACCAATTCCGTTTGCTACCGGAAGTCAAAAACTAAGCTCCTACCACACCAGACCCTATTCGATGAAATATTGAAAACTGCATTCCGATACCTATTATATTTTAAAAGCGTGCGTTGTGACCTTAACTTCCATTCCTCCTGTCCTACAGTATTATCTTTGCCTTATAGCAATAAAAGGATCAAAAATGTTTGATCGACTATTACCAAATCCTACGTTGTAGAAAATTCAAATTCTGGCGTATCTAGTATTTCAATTCCTAAGGAAGGCAAAAATCTTTTCTAAATTTAGATACATTTGCATTTCAACTACATTCGGATACATTCTGAAAATTTAGCCAAACCAGACCCTGCTAATTGAAATGATGAAAAATGTTGGTGTCAAAAATTTTTGATACTGCATTCCTAGGTGTTCTTCCTAAATTTCAAAAGATTCATCTTTTCAAGCAGTTCCGGTTGGAACCGGAAGTTGAAAACTATGCTTCAACCACACTAGACCCTACTAAATTAAATGCTGAAAACTGTTATCTGAAACCAATACTACACTTTTGCAGAATGCGCTGTGAACCGTCGTCCCTTATGATTTTCGATGCCTTGAAATAAAATAATTCAAAATTTTGTATCGCTGGTTGCATAATCCTACATTGGGACCTATAAATTTTTAAATTTCAAATTTAATTGTCTTATAATTCTTATCTCTCCTTTCTAAATGCTAACAAATTCGTATTTTGGACTACTTCCACTTGCAACCTTAGAACTAAGCTTCTACTTCTACTTAGAACTAAGCTTCAGATCGGGGGGACTTTTAGGGAGGGCGCTGTGAACTTCATTCCGTCTCTTACAGCCCTTTTTATGCCTTGCAGAAAAGTTCCATTTAGTAGGATACGCAAAATTTTGGATCACTCATAACCGCAGATTGGAACTTGGCAATTTTTAAATTGGAAATTCGTTTGTCATTATGTTCCGATTTTTTAATAAACTCGAATTTTGGACCAATTACAATTGGAACCTAAAGGTGAAAAGATGGCTCCCACTACACCAGATCCTGCCAAATGGAATGCTAAAAACTGTTTTCCGGAACCTATTATATATACTTTTAGAAAGGGCGCTGTAAATTTCCATCCGTCGTTTCTCATGGTGTTGTCTATACCTTGCAGCAATAAAAGAACTCAAAATTTTGGCTACAATTATGTGTCGATTGAACTTAGAATTAATTGAAATTTCCAAATTGGTGTCCCGCATTTTTGATTCCACATTTCTAAGTTTTCTTTCTAAATTATACTAAATTCGTTTTTTCGACCAGTTCTGGTTAGGACCAGAGGTTAAAATCTAGGTTTCTGACACACCAAACTCTACTATATAGCATGTTGAAAACTGTCTTCTGAAACCTATGGTACTTTCAAAGAATGCGCTATCAAGCTTCTTCCGTTCTTTGTCACAGCATATTCTCTGAAACTATCAAAGATATCGGAAAACGGTTTTCAGTATTCAATTAATCAGTGTCTGGAGTGATGTGAGCAAAGTTTTCAGCTTCCGGTTACACTCGAAAGTAACCAATTTAGGAACCAGAAGTTGGAAGCATATCACATTCTGTAGTCTACTATTTTCAGAGTGCAATAATTTATTTATGGATATGGAACAGAAGTGTACAGATTTAGTACTAATGACCTATCCAAAATTGTAGAAAATTGTCTCCGGTTTAGCCAGTTTACCCTCACTTGTCGATCCGCAAGTTGAAACTCGAATGCTGACGGTTTGTACGTAGATAAAAAGCATAAAATGTTAAATTATGCAGATGAAAATGTACGCGGAGCATCAAAGCGTATGGCAGCGATGCAGAGATGTATCGAGGGCGTAGGTACTTTATGTCGCATGCAAAGACACTCAAAATTCTCTTGCATTTGCGTGTGCATGTATAGCCGCATTCGCAGATGTGTGGGCACTGCGAACTTGTTCGGACGCAAAGCAGTAGTTACGAATCCATTCCGACTGCCATGAAAGTAAAAATGCATTAAAAACTTTCAGCAACAATGTAGCAAGTGAATGACATTTTATGTGCGTTGGCAAATGTTGCAAATGGTCTAGTAAACAAACGCACAATGAATTAAAAGTGAGTATGGTAATTTATTAAACTTTGGTAATTAGAGATACTGAGTTTACAGCGAGTTTACATAGCGTATGATGCTTTGATATTTCAAATTTAAATTTGTATTTATTCAAGACTGTAGTGGACGCCTAGATAGGTGCAATGCAGGCGTGCAGTTTAGAAATTCCCATTTTTCATGTACACTTTACATTTTACGTTTTTAACTTTTTCCGCTCGGCTTACCCGCAAGTGGGGAAAAAGTTGCAACGCTTGCCATGTTTATTTAACTCCACTGCGTGATCATTTAAATTGAAACAAAAATGTTTCAATTAGTACTGGTCCAGTGATTCGGACCTCCTGAAGCTTATGTAATTTGAAAGACTTCGCATTCGATCTCTTCCTCATTCCTCATGCCGATCCTCAATTACTGATAGTTTTGGTCCTTTTACGCTGCGCCACGAGTCGCCTTCATTTAAAAACCTATTATACTGACTCATCCACGCTCATATTCATTATGTCTGCTAGTCGATAACTATCGACTTCCTCAGTGAAAAATTCCTGCTGCAGCGTGCAGGACGGACCTCCTAGGCTGTCGTCCATGCCTTTGGGGGGAAACTCTCGGTTCCCACTAGAATTTTAGCGGAAGCACAATGAAATAAATTTGCGTCAGGTCTCAAGTCATGCGTTGGGCAATAATTTCCCTCTTTTCAGCAGACAATAGGCGTGCAATCGTTGGTTTCTAGAGGGTGAGGAGGAATTTACGGATACAAAAAATGCAACTGTATGATGAGGCGTAGAAACTTCCCTTTTTTAAATAAATTGATGTATAGTTCCTGATATTTGTAGAAGGAGGCAATTTATTGCAATTAAAAAATGTTTTGATTTAGGCAAACAGAAGCTTTTATAGTAAAGTTGCTTGATTTACGACCATAATTAAAGTATTATTTATAGTAAAACTCTTAAAGGTATAAATTTCCCTTTCTAATCTATCGATTAGAACCATCTTCATTATCCTAGCAACTGTAGGAACTTTATAGTAACATATTTAAAAAGGGAAGTTCCTACGCCTTAATGCAAAACACCTTCCAACTAAAGCATTTCTCATTCCTGAGAATTCGTGTCATTCATAGATGATGCACAATGTCCACATGACATGATGATGAATCATAATCACCTCCATGGAAGAAAGATGTCCTTTCCCGATTTGCCCTAGTGGAGGGTGCTGAACATTGAAACTCTGTATACCATTGGTCCTCGTATAAATTCCCAACAAATGACCTTCCATATTCACTTGTTATTATATGCAAGTGGACACACTGTAAGTTCCCTAAGGGTAGCAGACACACGTCATACATTATTACACCATTAGTGTTCTATTCTTAAATTTCTCTTTGATCCTTTTGCTTGCTGACAGGACAACACTCCATGTTGCTGCGCAGCTTTGCAAAGCACAAAGTGAATTATGCCGAATGACTTTCAAATTATCTCTTCATAGCATTTGTGTAGGTAGCATGAGCAGAGGGGGAGGGGGGAAAGACATAGGGATGTCACCCCTCATAAAAATTGCAATTTTTTATTAGTTATGCTCAATGCGAGCATGTTTGTTGTAAAGTGCTTAGCACAAAAATTAATTTCAATCATGAAAATTAATTACAACTCACCCACACAAGCTGTGCCTGCAAAGTACGCGCGGCGAAAGAATGAGATAATGAGCAAAAAAGCAGACGGAGGAAGAAATGAATTCGTTGCCGCTCGCGACTGTGCGCGTCCTTCCTGCTGGAACGCGGCGCACTCTCGCCGCAGTGAATAGTGGGCGTATTATGCGCAATTGATCTTCTTTTTAGCATCCTAGAATGTCCGGGATTAAATTCTGCGCCGCTTTCTTCGCGTTCTTCGTGTCCTGCTGTCGTCCTGCATGCTTACGCCTGCACTTTGCAGCTTCCTCTTTAGCGTCTGGTGCGCTCGCGTCTTCTTCACCAGCGCTGCCTCGCCTGCAATAAATATCAGGAGGTTCCGAAACTCTGAAGACGCCGCCGACGAGGACGCCGACGACACAAAAGCCTTCATTATTTATTTATTTACTCATCCTTTTGTCCGTTCTGGTCGAGGCGTTCGCCGCTCTTAGTTCTACCACTCTGCCGGCAGGGAAACCTCCCCGTCTGTCCTTTTGTTTATCGCGTTGTTATGCTTACGATTTAATTTCTCATTAAGCATTGACGATAAAAACTGAGAGAAATACCTACGCACAATTTCGCGCACTGTTTATGCTCGTTTTCTGGGTAGGGTTAGGTTAGGAACTACAATTTAAGGTCCTAAAAACAGTATTCAATTGGTAGAATTGCATTTTTTTCAAATTTGATACTAGCAGGTCCCTCCACGCTTCGCTGTTGCACTCTCCATCTTTATATATAACATTATTCTTAAAACAAAATGAAATAGTATTTAAAAACTATTATTACACAACTGTGCCGCGGGGCATGGTACCTCGTAGAGCTACACCCCCCTTTCCGCATCGCATGCAAGCAACGCCACACCCCCTTGCAGCGCGTCATGTTTTTCACATCATGCGGCGCTGGTGAATTTTATATCGGTGTTATAACATTTTTCGTAATTTCTTCGCTCCTAATAGTTGCAGCGTGATGTTATATAGCTAAAGCCTTCCTCGATAAATGGTCTATTTAACATAAAAATTCGTACCAGTAGTTCCTGAGATTAGCGCTTTCAAACAAACAAACTCTTCAGCTGTATATATTAGTATAGATATTTTTATATAGTTGTGTTAATAAGCCAGGCATCAGCACGTTGTAGATATGTTAAAATTTAGACACCTTTTCTCAAAACAGCATTTTTCAAATACGGAAGACCGTGGTACTCGAAGACTATCATTGGTATCTATTTGAAATTTGGACTGTAGCTTCCTAGTGATATTGTCTTGTAAACTACGTATAATTTTTTAGTTATCATTGCAACTTCTTTATAAATAAACATTTTCCTTGTGATCTTTTTGTAAAAATTGAACTTTAATTTTTACAAGTCCGCCATTTTGAAACAAACTGTTCTATTATTAAAAAAGTACGTATTTTAGTAGTAAATCTTATGTAGATTCAGATACCGTCTTTTATTTTGTTGCAAATAGGACAACTTACTTGAAATACCGTCGCCCGTAGAAGCCTTCTTGAAAAACGTGTTTTCGAAAATTAAAATTATCACAGTTGGGGCTTTTTAAGGCTGCCCTAAACCTTAAAGTTCATTACTGCATTCCCTACGAGGTCCATCATTATCACTCTCATAGTAAACGTGGTAGATGTAGTTGTATGTAGATTCTAGCCTACAGCCAGAGTGTATTTTGCAGAACTTGCTAATGCTAACTGAACAAATTCGTTCATAAACTAGAATTTTCATGTTACAGTACTGCCGGTTAGCAGGGAAACCTCTCCGTCTGTCCTTTTTGTTCATCGCGTTGTTATGCTTACGATTTAATTTCTCATTAAACATTCAGCGATAAAAGCTGAAAGAAACACCTACGCACACTTTTGCACACTGTTTATGCTCGTTTGCAGGTTAGGGTTAGGTTAGGAATCACAATTTAGGGTCCTAAAACAGTATTCAATTGGTAGAATCGCGTAATTTTTTTATTGGATATATTTTTATCTGTTTTTTAGCAAGCCACGCAACAGAACGTTGTAGATATGTTAAGTTTTAGACACGTTTCCTCAAAACAGCATTTTTGGAATACGGGGGACCATGGTACTCGAAGACTATCATTGATATCCATTTGAAATTTGGACTGTAGCTTCCTAGTGATATTGTCTTGCAAACTACGTATAATTTTTTAGTTATAATTGCAACTTCTTTATAAATAAACATTTTCCTTGTGATCTTTTGGTAAAAATTGAACTTTCTTTTTTACAAGTCCGCCATTTTGTAACAAATTGTTCTATTATTAAAAACGTACGTACTTTAATAGCAAATCTTATGTAGATTAACATCTCGTATTTTATTTTGTTGTAAATAGTACGACTTTCTAGAAATACGGTCGCCCATAGAGGCCTTCTTGAAAAACGTGTTTTCGAAAATTTAAATTATCACAGTTGGGGCTTTTTAAGACTGCCCTAACCCCTTAAAATTCATTACTGCCTTCCCTAGGAGGTCCATCATTATCACTCTCATAGTAAACGTAGTAAATGTAGTTGTATGTAGGTTCTAGCATACAGCCAGAGTGTATTTTGTGCAACTTGCTCTATAAACACTTTACTCATCAGGTGTCAGTGAAAAATTCAACTTTCTTTTTACAAGTCCGTCATTTTGTGATAAATTGATCTATTACTAAAAACGTACGTACTTTAGTAGTAAATCTTATGTAGATTAAGAAACCATCTTTTATTTTGTTGTAAATAGTACGACTTTCTAGAAATACGGTCGCCCATAGAGGCCTTCTTGAAAAACGTGTTTTCGAAAATTTAAATTATCACAGTTGGGGCTTTTTAAGACTGCCCTAACCCCTTAAAATTCATTACTGCCTTCCCTAGGAGGTCCATCATTATCACTCTCATAGTAAACGTAGTAAATGTAGTTGTATGTAGGTTCTAGCA
Source organism: Tetradonia laticeps (assembly GCA_025400035.1). Lineage (NCBI taxonomy): Eukaryota > Metazoa > Arthropoda > Insecta > Coleoptera > Staphylinidae > Tetradonia > Tetradonia laticeps. The sequence goes on from JAODVP010114145.1 coordinate 9,380, forward strand.
TACAGCCAGAGTGTATTTTGTGCAACTTGCTCTATAAACACTTTACTCATCAGGTGTCAGTGAAAAATTCAACTTTCTTTTTACAAGTCCGTCATTTTGTGATAAATTGATCTATTATTAAAAATGTACGTACTTTAGTAGTAAATCTTATGTAGATCAAGATCCCGTCTTTTATTTTGTTGTAAATAGTACGACTTTCTAGAAATACGGTCGCCCGTAGAGGCCTTCTTGAAAAACTTGTTTTGGAAAATTAAAATTATCGCAGTTGGGGCTTTTTAAGACTGCCCTAACCCCTTAAAGTTCATTACTGCCTTCCCTAGGAGGTCCATCATTATCACTCTCATAGTAAATGTAGTAAATGTAGTTGTATGTAGATTCTAGCATACAGCCGGAGTGTATTTTGTGGAACTTGCTAATGCTAACTGAACAAATTCGTTCATAAATTAGAATTTTCAATTTACAGTGCTGCAGTGTAGTTGCTGCGGCTCTAATTGAAGAATGTTGTACGATACTGTATTTGTGCAAGTTAGCGGAAGGCCTTCCGGTCGGCAGGATCCTAGCCGAAAGTTTTAATTAAGTGGTAATGAAAAAACTTCAGAAAACGTAACGTTTCGCGGTTTTAATATTGGATTTAATTAATATTCGCTCATCTTTCGGGTGGGTTCCGGCGGTTCATCTTCGTCTCGCTACCCTCGCCGCCCTCCACATAGACATAACTAATTTCGCATCTCCAGGCTGTACTGACTGTGCAGCGATCGTCTTATCACGTGTTGCGAGATGCGAGTTACAAGCCGAGTGGAGAGATTCAGGGTCGGGGGCGGCAGTGCAGCTTTAAACTGTTGCCCGCGTGTCTATTCCAAGTTTCTTCATTAGAAATACATGAATTTGCCCGACGAATCTCTTAAGTACTCCGTCGGCGCTCGTGTAGTTAATGTTTAGTTAAATATCATCAAAACTCAGCCAGTGCTGCTGTTCAATGCTGCTCAAATTTTTTGGCGCATGCAAATAGGTATGCGGATGCGGGATGTTAACGTGCGGCGGCAACTCGGCAACAACATTAGGTGCATGTATTGTAAATGCAAATCGCGCACTTGCGTGATAAATCCATTACGCCGCAAGCCGGCCGCCGACTGGAGACCGGTGAGGGGCCGCTCTAATGTTTGGGCCCACAAATTGTGACAAAGTAACCGATCTAATGTCGGGCCGATGTCGTTTGATCACACATCTGTCGCTCTGGGTAATGCGATTGAGCAGGCCGCCCGCTCTGCTAAACCCGCGCGCCGATAATGTCCCCGGAGAGAAAACGCCAGCAGGACGTAACGCTCCTCTCAACCGCCTTCCGACGTGTCACCCGGCCTGCGTGCACTAATAGAAAAAATTATCATAACCCTCGGTTATAATATCCGTAGCGGAATTGAGATAACGAACATGGCGGGCGAGGGCATGAGGGCTGCCCACATCGCGGCAACCTGGACCAACAGAGATTCGACGCGCGGATAAAAAGCGCGCGCCGCCGCCGTCAAAATAAACGCTATCGCTTTGCGGCTGCCGCCAGCCTCGCAACCCGCGATTGACTGCGCGCCGACGAGCGACGTCAAAATCCATAATCGGATTTGCTGTATTGCCGCCGCAACCGGGGTCTCTTCAATAACCTAACACAACACGACCCTCTTCTCGTTTTCCTATCCTTGGGCCCTTTTTTATCGCGTCCTTTATGCATGGTCGTATGCATTGCCTACAGTATCCTCTCGAGGAAACTTACAAATCGAAAAATTCCATTACAAACGCGGAATCCTCACAACTTTCCGCACAAACTTTCGTTTCAAAACAATGAATGTGGAAATATCAGAGCTGCACTTCTCTACTGCTAAGAACTAGGTTGGTAACTCGATGGATCGCGTACTACTACACCCTGTATAAAAATTTGTAAGCATTATCTGCTTTGCGTGCAGCTTCTAAAGAACTGGTAGAACTTCTTCCGCCGCTTTTATTTTTTTCGGTTGAGTCCTTTAAGACTCGTCGTCTTCGTTCATTTCGTGCTTTGCGAAATTTACATTTATATTGAAATTAATTTTATTTATTTTCCTCTGTCGACGGCTTCCTTACATGCCACTGTATACATAAAGATATCTTTTTGCCAATAAAAAATACAACAAAATATCGTCAAGTCCGCACATAGATAATTTGACTGCTGTATTACCTTCTAAATTACTCGATCAGGGCTAAGTTAGGTTAAATTATGTATGGTCAAATTTTTGTTGGTGTATTAAGAAAAGGTAGCAACTTTTGCCGTTGGTGTTTTCTTGGTTTATCAAGGTTTGGTAGTTACTCTTAGACAGCTATTCATCTTCTAGATATTTTTGGTAATATCATCAAGTCTTCACTCTGAAAATTTAACTGCAGTAAAACTATGCCAATATGGTTAACCGCTGGATCCAACTCATGCTTTCACATTGAGAGATCCACTTACTAAGTTAAAGTTTTGTTGGTGTATCAGGGAAAGGTAGCAACTTTTGGTAAGCTAGACATCATCCCTAGATTTTTGGATTGTACTAAAATTCAAAGTAATATATTCTACAGGGAGCATAATTATTTACAAAAATATCATCTCCCCAGGTGGCCACATTTGAGAGATCAACATGTTAATACTGTCAATAATTTCTTGAACGCTAGTTTTGCTATTGAAGTTTTTTCTGGTATATCAAGGTTTGGTAGTTGCTCTTGGAAGCTATGCATCTTCTCGGCATTTTTGGAAATATCATCAAGTCTTCACTGTGGAAATTTAACTGCAGTAAAACCCTTCCAATATGGTAAACCGCTGGATCCAACTCATGTGTTCACATTGAGAGATCCACTTACTGAATTAAAGTTTTGTTGGTGTATCAGAGAAAGGTAGCAACTTCTGGTAAGCTATGCATCATCCCGACATTTTTGGATTATACTAAAATTCAAAGCAATATATTCTACAGGGAGCATAATTATTTCCTAAAAATATTATCTCCCCAGATGTGGACCTCAATAATTTTTTGTACACAATTTTTGCTGTTGAAGTGTTTTCTGCTATATCAAGGTTTCGTAGTTGCTCTTGGATAGCTATACATCTTTTCGGCATTTTTGTAAATATCAACAAATTTTCATTCTGGAAATTAAACTACAGTAAAACCCTTCCAATATGGTCACCCGCTGGATCCAACTCATGTATTCACATTGAGAGATCTACTTATTAAGTTAAAGTTTTGATCGTGTGTGTATCAGGGAAAGGTAGCAACTTTTGGTAAGCTATGCATCATGCCGACATTTTTTGATTGTAATAAAATTTAAAGCAATATCACGCAGGGAGCATAATTTGAAAAGTCCACTTGGTAACTTTCATAAACTAAAAAACTTCTAAAATGCTGTAGAAAAAATAATGAAACTCTCAAAAAGTGGACTTTAGCTACGTAAACTGCGCATTAGTTCAGAATTTTTGAATTATAGTAATTTTCAAAACCTAAATTTCCTATAAATCTGTAACCCCCAAAATAGAAGTACAAGTAACACCTTGATGGAACCACGTTTAAGATTTTTTTTTGCAAAGCCTCATACTCTAGAGGAAGCGTTAGTAAAACGTAGCGCAGAAGAAGCATTGCGAACCCTTTTTAATAGTTCATTAGGGTCTTTCCGATAATATAAATCATTTGTACCCCACTCACGTACGCGCCCGCCTGCACCGTTTTCCTGCAATCCGATTGCGTTCCCTCATCCGTGCTCCAGTCGCCTGCTTCCCTCTTTTTACATTATCATGCTAGACAGATAACAAAATAATTAGCAGCACTGGTTTTCTTTAGAGCTAGCCGAGTCTAATCTGACTCAATACGCCGGCGCCGTCTAAATGAGGGGGATCCACTTTATTGATATCTCCCACGTACCACAACATGAAAGTGGTATCGGATTTCTCCGGCAGTCGGCTCATGATTGAATCTACGATTTGACAGACTTATCAGCCCCGGGCAGACCCGTCAGTAGGATAATCTCATTATTGACAATTTTATTAGTATTCATATCTAAACTTAAAATTTAGGTGGTAAGTTAGCGGGTAGAAGAGGTACCGCAGATGGCACAGCTTGAGATGCAGGACTAGGGATAAAGCTACTAGGTGGTTTCGACATGTATCCCGTAGACATAACCAAGCGCATGGTCTCATTGAAGATTTTCTGGCGAAACAGTGTCATTTGAGCGGACGGCGGTTGCATAATCATCTTGCAATCCGCGTAGAATTTACCAGCAGTTTCCCGAGCTTCCGGGGTCACTGCAGCATGAATGAAGGTCTGAGCTCCTTCCACGGAATTCTAGGAAATGAAATAAATCAAAAGGCAATAAATACTTTCGAGTTGTTAGTACCTTTCCAAAGAATTTGAGGAAGGAGGGTATGGCCTTTCCAAAGAGGACAGAGGTAAACACATCTGACTTTGTCCATTCGATATCTTTGCTGATGTCGAAGAGGGTCATGTTCATGAATCCAGGATGCACTGCACAGCAGTAAACGTGGTGGATCTCCAATATTTCAGCGAAGCACATGGTGGTCATCAGAGTGAGCGCACTACTGTTGCAATACTCGAAGAAGTCGTGTAAAAGTTGACTGCGGTTCGTGGGAGATCGGTTTATATCAGCAGGAGAGTAAATTTTATGTAAATAGGCCAGGATATTACTGCGGAAGATCACTCTACTATTAGGAGTTTTCTTCAGTAAATCTTAAGGAAATCAAGAAATCAAATTAATCAAATGCACCAAAAAACGTTTTCAATAGGACAACAGATAGGACTTACCTATAAGTTCAAAGGTTAATAAAAATGGAGCTAAATGATTATACTGTATCACTTTTAAGAACCCATCCTTGGTGAGTTTCTTATCTAACCCCGACACATTATGTGTATAAATCAACATGTCCAATTGAGGTTCAATCTCCTTCAAATTATCTGCGAGCTTTCGAACACTCGCCAACTTGAAGAAATCCACATATCTGTACTCCACCTTATCATTGTGTGTGCTTGCGATAATCTTATCCCTCGTACTATCCAATCTATCATCGTCTGCGATGATGACGCGACAGTCCCTACCAGCTAGGCATTGCGCAATCTCAAACCCAGGATGTCTGCTGGCGCCGGCGACGACTGCTGTCTTCCCTGTCAAAGCTGCAGCCTCAGTACACCAGCCCGTTGATAATTTCAAATAAATTTTGAGAGCGCCCAAAGCGACCAAAGTATTCATCCTATGTGATACAACCCAAAAGAGCAAACCTTGATCAATTTGTGCAAAAACGAACGTGTAGCGCCTAGAAAATGTAATACGTGTAAATGATTACAAAAAAATGACAGAAACAATGACATCAATAACATATAATAACAAAATACAGTTTGGCATTTTTTACAATATACACAGGCCTACTTCGTGGGTTTTGTTGCGCTGGGAGATGTAAATTTTTCCTCAGGACTGAGATGACAAAGAGTTTCCGACAACTCCCAGAAGGTCTCACAAAATTCTCTGTTACGGGTGTAGTAGGGCAAGGGCACGGTGAATTTATCTAAGATTAATTTTCCTGTTGTGTGTGACAGTTTATCGTCCATAATAGAGTGCAACGTCATCTGAGTGCCTTCTATTCGAGTCTGGAGAAGAAATTGAAAGAGTTTCGTGGGTAGAAAAGTTTAAATACAATTTTACTTTGCCATAAATATAATTCCAAGCATCTAGAAAAATTTTAACAGCATCGTAGCTAGGAACTCCGGCTTCTACATTGTTGTGGACTTTTCTGTCTTCAATGTCCACCCATCCAGGGTAAACTGCATTGCAAGTAGCATTATAGGGCTTCAACACGTCGGCAAACATACGTGTGGAGATCATTTGAGCACATTTGCTATTCCAGAAATCATTAAGGTTGATCAGTTTATTGTCGGTCTCTTTCAATCCTTTCTGAACTTCGATATTCCGAAAGAGCGTACCAATGTAAGCTATGATATTAGTAATATAGATTACTCTACCCCCAGCAGCTTTTAGCTGATCTATATAATATAAATAAAAATTAATAAAGCGTAACAAAGTGAGTACACCACGTACCTTTTAATAAATGGGTCATTAAAAACGGACTGAGGTGATTGACCTGCATCACCTGTAGGACCTCGTCTTTGGTAACAATCCGCGGATGTCCCATACGCTCATCATTGTGAACAAGAAAGTCTAACTTCTTCTCTCGATCTTTAAAGTAGGTACAGAACTTGCGCACGCTGTCAAAGGACGCCATGTTTAATGATTTATAATACAGCTCTTTGTTGTTGAAGGCATATCGTAGCAGATTCACGACTTCTTCGTTCAGATGAATCATTCCGTTCATATAGATCTTGCAACCGTGAGAAGCCAACTGCTTAGTTGCTTCGTATCCGATACCTGCAGAGCAAGGCCGGATGTTAATAGGCTCTGTAATGGAAGTGCACGCTGAATTGATAAAAACCTGTGGTACAGCCGGTGATGATGGCCGTCTTTCCAACGAGGCACTTGTTGCTTGTGCATTTCGCCGCGGAGAGCTTCGTGAACGCTTTTAAGGCGGCTAACGTAAGAATCACATTCATATAAACTGCTGTTTTTGAGCGCTTTATATCGAAAGAAAATCCTAATTACTGCTCGACGCAGCAGAGTGGCTCGATTATTAATATATCTGCGCATAGCACTACAGCGATTTAGAAACACGGGAGGAGGTGAACCAAAAGGAGGTCGACTAAATACGCTGCATTTTACACTGGAATAATTTAAACTGAAGGTTTAACTGAAAGTCAAGTCAAGGCATGTCATGTCACATAAATGCGACGTTGCATATTTTATTCTAATCGAAGAGACAGGAAAATGGCAGGGAATTTTGGATTCCGCGCTGAATTTCAGACTAATACTGCTTAGGAATATATTTAATGATAATTCGCTAAATTGTTCACAGATATACTAGAGCTGTAGGTATATTAACTACGTCAGATTTTCAAAAAATCATTATTGAATTGGGGGAACAATGGTATTTTATATATAAAATATTTGGAAAATGCTTGGCACATGAACGGTAACAGGTGGAGCAATAATATTAATGGCAAATATATTCAGGATGATCCCGGGCAGGTTTAGGAGAAAGAATTAGACCGCCAAGTTCTGCCATTTCCAAGAAATTGCCAAAAAAGTGCATTATGGCTATGTATGAGTACATCTGTGTGATCGTTATCCATTTGTTTTGTTGTTTTGTGATATAATGTACAGCATGTACGAAAACATAAGGCGGCGTTGACAGAGCGATCTCTATTGTTTTGAATAAATATTGAAAGTTCGTAAAGTGACATAATTACTTTTGTGTCTATGCAAACGTGTGTGTATCATTCGCTCTTGCAGATAAGTGTTTGTGCAAGAAACAAGTGCCAAAAAGGACAAGACAAACTAACATCCGAAAATACGCAGGGGTAATATGATGCCATGGTAGGGTTCAAAACAGTATTAACAATTCGCAGAGCTACTGTAGTTTCTTCCTATATATACATATTTTGCTGAAGATAGTTTTCCCGGGCACAGGAGGAAAGAAATTGTGTGATAACGGGGCGAAAGGGGATATATAAGAAGTTGCACTCTTCTTTCTTCAGCGAAGCGTGGCGGCACCCGCTAGTAATTGATATTATTTTTATGATGGCCGGGAAAACTGTATTTCCAAATCGTACGAGGATTGTACTGTCGGTTGTGCGGATTATAGAGTCCACGACGGAGGTGACAATACTTTAGAGTCTTTAAAAAGCGTAGAATATTGTATAAACACATCAAATCTATATATAAGAAGCCATTTTGTCAGAATAAATTAATGAAAATGATAATGTGTTTTTGGTCGACCCATCTCTAATAATACATGTTCCAGGCATCAAATGAACATATGTTTAAGTGATCGTTTCTTTCTGTAATCCTTTGCTTAAAAGATATGAATTTTTAAAATCTTCAAATTGTGCGTCTCAAGCTGTGTCATGGTCATTTTCAAATCGGGAAAAATAATGGAAAAGTTATGTTCTTTTTTATTTTAAAGAGGAAGACTTGTCCATTTTCTTGCAGTGATTTTTCGTGACTTAAATTAAAAAATTATCGTTTTTAATAGTAGTTTAGTGTCTAAAATGTAATTTTTATTGTCGTACCCAAGAAATAAAAATTTTAAAGAAATACCACTGAATTCCTCGGACAATTTACATAAATTGCTCTTAATAACGGTAATTTTTCAATTTCAATCACGAAAAATATCTGCAAAAAAATCTAAAAGTCTTCCTGTTTAAAATGAAAAAAAGAACATAACTTTTCGGTTCTTTTTACCGGAAATAACGCGATTTGAAAATGACCATGACACGGCTAGAGACGCACAAATTGAAGATTTCAAAATATCTGTAAAACAAAGGCTTACAGAAAGAAACGACCACTTAAACATATATTTATTTGATGCCTAGAACATGTAAAAAAGTTCAGGAGAAATTTGGTGATGGGTCGATGCGATCACTAGGATCTTTGACCTTGGAAATACTCTACATTACTACAATTCATGATATATGAAACAGAAAAGAAATATAAAAGAATCATGGAGCTATGATAGAAAGTAAATTGGGGCACACGAACATGCTCCTTCTAAGGACCTTGAAAATATAAATCCTTTTGGCGCAGGCGTCCTGAAGTACCACTTTCCCCTTTGTGACATAATACACTATTATTGAAATTCATTCCCTGGAGTTATCCATTCTTTATTTAGCCATTGTTATCGTAAATATTTTGAGAAATTGATATTGAAGGCGCATATAAGTCGTAAAACAAGCCGGGAATAACAGGGAATAAAAGGATAAGGATAACGCGGGTTTAGATAAGCAACATAAATATGTAAACACGCAAAGCTCGCTTCCTGCACAGCTTTAAGAAGCTGCATGCAACACGCTGCAGTTTCAAATCTTGAGCGTCCTCATTCATTACTGCTAGGAGAGTTTATAACGCACGTACGAACGACCTTATTGTGGATCGTTTACGGCGAGAGTGTGTACTTATTGTGGAACGAAGCAAATTTTATGAGCGTGATGAAATTCCGAAATTGGTCCTGCTGCAGTGTATCTATCAACTCGGAGCGCGGAACGCGCACATAAGCGGAGCATAAATACTCCAACTCTACAACACTATCCACGAGTATAAATTGAGTAAACGTCATATTGAACTAACACTGTTATTCCATACCCACTCCTGTTATTTGGTGGCACAGATTGCCTATTTTGAAAAATTGTAAATCGAAACAAAACATATTAAACCAACACTGTTATTTTCTGTTGCAGGTGAGTCCGTCTTCTACACGAACTGAAAACTTCGGCAAACGCCTGTCATGTTCAATCAATCTAGATAAATGACAGAAGAAGAAAACGCAGCATGTCTAAGGTAAACAAAAGCGAGTCGTTAGTGAGCTGTTGTCAGAGGCATAAATATGGAAAATGAAAAATTCGTTTTCCACTGCGTCCTGCTGCCGGCGCCACGCGCACAAACCCGCAAAGGCCGTAAAACTTAAATTTATATCCGTTCCATCTCGCGACACTGGCGTTGCGCACGCCCGACGCATTCGCGAAATTTATTGTTCGAATATATTATTCGAAGCGCTTAAATCAATCAATAACTTTTGCGGTTAGTGATTGTGCTCCCACGCGCATCGCTAATCGACAACAATACCGCAGTGCCAGCGCGTATAAAATTCATAAAAGCAATAAACCATTGTAGAACTTTATGTAGGTAACGGGACATAAAGTTATCATAAACATTATTGTTTGGTGTCTGGGGGAGAGGAGACCGGTGTGCCTCCGGGCTATACGAGATTGAAAAAAATTGAAAAAAGGTAATGCTTATTCAAAATAATGACTAATTCATATTAATAATGTTTGATTAATAAAAGACGCGATGGCCGGCATGCCCGTGGGCTCTCTACCCCAACTAGACGTCTATAAATGTTGCATTATTAGCCATATTAGTAATTCAGTTCTCGTGAGGCTGCTCCGGCTACGTAGGGGTCGCTTTCACCCTCCTACAATTGGAAACTCAACCTTGTGCGCACGTTGAATCAACCTCGTAATGTCCACACCAATGTTCATTCGACTTTACGTCGGCGTGCAGACGGGCGTGAATTCCTGCTGTACCTAGTGCAGGGCAGGCCCGGAGGATTGCACAAGCGTTGCAATGCAATATACAGACCGGTCATACCTGGTGTATTTGCAGTATGAATCAATTGTCTTTCATTGCTTCATAAATGACCGTTGATTTATCCAATCGATTTTTCTTTTGTATTGTACCGCCTGGAATATTATATGGACTAAGTATACATACATTATGTTAGATAATTAGGGGGTAATGGATTTCCAGAACACTTGGTTTAGGGTTAGGTCGTGTCGCTTACACAAATATGACGAACGTCTACAAACGGGCCGGAGTCAGGGTGCTGCGTGCATCTAGCCCTGGCTCGTTCGTCAATTAAACGCTTCACCAAAGCAGTCAATAGTTAATACTACTAACGCAAATTAATCAACAAGAGTGATAGTAGTATCTAACCTAACCTAATATTAAAAAAATCCATTCGAATTAAGCTTCAACTTGATTTGCTATATTATAGACAGCTATCGATGTTACACACAAAATAGAAGTGGTGCTTTAATGACGTCTCGGAATTTTTGGCATTTTTAGAAACCCTTGTCCTCCGGTTGTCATACATGTAATGGCACCTCTTTGTCCTGTCCCAATAATTTTTCAGAATACAAAAGAAAGTAAAAAGTATTGTTGTTATGAAGAGTGACGGTATGTTCACACCATCTTTCCTCTCTTCCCTCCCCTTCTCTTTCCTTTCTCTTAGTAAAGGTTGACGAATGCTAAAGATATTAAAACAGTGATTTTTGCAAGACTGGTAACGTTTTCACGCCCCCTACCTGCCTTTTCCCCTCTTCACACTTATCTCACTATAACGTTTGACGAATTTTCAGCTTCCCTCCCTCCCTCTGTCATAATAATTTTCGAAGAATACTACTGATTCTAAATAGGACAGATTTTCATGAGTAATCTTGCTTTCAACCCCACAATTCCTCGCGCACAAAATAATTTTGTGAAGAATGTAATGAAGAGTATACTGTCTCCAGCCATGCTCAATAAATATTTGAAAAAGCCATAGAAAATTTTATGAATGGTAACAGTTTTTTACCCTCCATCTCCCCTAGCACAACAATTCTCGAAAAATATCAAGAATGATAAAAAGTAATACAGTCACAAAAGTGTTATAGCCGTAATATTTTTTTGTGAAGGTCAAGGAAGAACCTAACCTAGTCAACATAACCCAATATAACTCACATAAACCAACCTAACCCTCCTAACCTAACCCACCTAACATAGCCTATCCTAATCTCCCTCTAGTACAACAATTCTTGAAAAATACCAAGGATGATAAATAAGTAATACAGTTACAAAAGTATTATAACCACAATTTTTTTAATGCCAAGGGAGAACCTAACGTAGACAACCAATAATTTTTTTTTGAAGGTCAAGGAAGAACCTAACCTAGTCAACATAACCCAATCTAACTCAAAATAACCCAACCATACCTGACCCACCCAACCAAACATAATCCACCTAACCTAACCTAACTCACATATCCTAAGCTAACTTATCCTAACATATGCCCCTGGCTAGAAATACTTTTGAAGATTGTTAAGAAAATGAAAAGGGCGTGAATGTCAAAAATGGCCTCACCCTCTCCTCCCATCACAATAATATGTAATTTCAAGTAAATATAAATAAAAAACTAAGATACTTTCTTCAACTTCCACCAAGAAAAAAGCTACCCTAACCTAAAATAACCCAATCTAACCTAACCTCTGGCCCCGATCACAAATACCTTTGAAACATGTTAAGGCAATTAAAAAAGAGTGAATGTTAAAAAAGTGGCCTTCCCCTCTTGCTTGCATCACAATAATCATTCCAAACAAGTATTTAAAAAAAGCTATAGTACTTACGTCTACTTCTCCTAAGGAAGAACCTACCCTAACCTAACCTAACCTCTTCCCCTGGTCACAAATACTTTTGAAGAATGTTAAAGAAATTAAGAATGAATATCAAAAATGCCTTCACCCTCCTCCTTCCACTACAATAATATAAAATTCCAACCAAATATTTAAAAAAACTATGATAGTTACGTCTACTTCTTCTCCCATGTAATGTTATATTGTATATATTTAATAAACTCCGTTTGAGCCTTAATTTTGACCATGCGTATTACAAAGAAAGATATAATTAGTACCCCTTAAACATCGCGTCTTGCAATATCCGAGAAAATCATATCTAGTTTCACTATAATTTCCTCCACCCCATTATGTAACAATGTCTCCAACCCTAGCCCAACTTCCTTCTTCGAAGAGCCCAACGCGGTAACAGTTTCGCGTCCTGGCTAATAACTATTAACTAATTACGAGCATAAACGTGGAGGCATCCGAATCAAGTTGGGAACAATTTCGTGCACAATTTTCTCAAGCACATTCATTTTCTAGCGCTTTGTGCGACGCACGACGCTACAACAGATTAGGCATCAGTCATTTGCAAACTACGGCGTGTATGTGTGCGCAAACGGCGGAGATTTATCAAAATTAATTCATTACGCGCAGCCCTAGCGAGATCGTTATGCAAACGTTGGAGGCCTAACTCCCTACGAGGAGTAGGCCTAAATGCGTGATGAATGTGTGATTAATTTCGTATACAGGGCACTTGCAATTAGTGCAAGCTGACTACCACGCAGAGCGCTAATAACTGCATTTTGCTAATTCTTCAAGCGGTGTTATAATATTTTGCAGGGGGGAGGAGGTGATAAGTACTTAGCCTCATACCCCGATGGAGTACAAGTATAGGTTTACAATCGAGTTGTGCATTTATTGCTACTGTCATTCTTAGATGTTTCAGTCTTTCGTGGTGAAGGCGCCGGGCAAAATGCATTGCTTTCTATGGTTATACTAGCTCGTCATATCAATTTATTGGCTGATATTGTTCAAATATAATTATTATACGTATAAAATCACTGAATATGTAGAAAAAAGTATTCTTTTCTTGTAATGCCATTTACAGAATGGAATGATCAATGACGATGAATATTGGTAGAGTTCTTGCAGGGACGTTTAATATGCAATTAATATTCAAAACCCGTCATATGTCCAAATGACTTTTTGTGTGCTTTTTCCAATTTTTTCGTTCCCTGCCTGCGGTTTAAAGCCATTTGTTCACGTGGTTGAGTATCAACGGAACGGTGAGCTTACATAGGAGGCCTAGTCGTACATTGCCGTCATATGTTATACAAAAGGCGACAATATACCTCGCGTTCGTTATGTTTCGCAATATTTCATATTAAGCGTTCGATGAAACATAGGGCCTGCCGATGTTTCCAATATGCGACACGACACAGCACGGCAGGCGCACAACGCTTAAAGCAATATCGGATATTAGTAGATCGCACCCTCTATAATCAACCCTCAAATATTTAAAGGTCGATTGTAATATGTCATGGATTTTATGTGCCTTCTGCGAATTCCTACTCGGTGGATAGTGAAAAAAACCCTCATTGTGTAAAGGGACACGTTACTTTTACTATTTAGTGAATTATCTGTTTGATGATCGTCTTTTGTGATTTTCACTCACAATGACTGCTTTGATCATCCCCCACAGTAGGAAACAAACTGTGACGTTGACAGTGGATTTGTGTTCGATTATACCATCATCGAGGGGTAGATTCCCTCTTTATTAAGATATGTAAGGATCGCAATTGAGTTATACCTAGCACATTGAGGAAATCGATCACTAATCATTATGGATGTGTTATTACTAACGTAATTTATAATTTATATATAGCAGCAAGGTTATGTTCGAAGAAGGACAGGAACAGATAACAGTAAAATCGTAAAGAAAAGATAGAAAGGACAAAGCGGAAGTAAAAGAAGCAGTGTCGCGTGAAGAGACCACCCATTGTTTTCTATCCCTTCGACGCCCCAGCGTCGGCAAGGCCTCCAAGTCAATTTCTCAAACGCCGCCGCCGTCTTTTGTCGTTACAGATTTTTTCCACGTTATCGCAGCGGCGCGCGTTTTTTACGATGCAAAGACGTGCGGGCGTGTTTTTGCGGTTTCGCCGACTTTTGAGAAGACGTGCTCGTCCCGGTTCCTGGAAAATATCGATGTAAATTAAGGACTTTGAAAAATTACCAGGGAATTAACGTCAGCTGCCTGAACTGACGAAACATCAGTCCTTCTAAATAAAGCAGTGACAAAGGACCGCTGCTTTGAGGCGCTGCTCGTATTGGAAATGTAAACAAAAAAAGGCTCAGTAATTGGCCCCGCTTCGTTGGTAATTAATGTTATGCAATTTATGCAATTGCTGTCCTTTGTATAGGCATTTTAAACCACATTAATTTTACTTTTTATTTCTCTGATTTCTTCATTTGATCTTTGCTTTACTTCCATTTTAATTTCATTCAATTTATCTCCATCTCAATTAAATTATGTTAGGCAGGGTCAGTTTTTCTTGTAATTAAGGGTGATTAGAACGGTCAGAAGGTAGGCAATGTGGCTTTAAAAAATTAAACGGGTATCCAAGAGGTCTAAAGAAGGAAGGAGAGGAGGATAATGTTAGGATAGATTAGTTTAGATTAGTATTTTGTTAGGCTGGGTCCAAATTTCTGTAAAAAAAAACTATGCGGGTATCAGAGGGACCTAAAGAGAGAGGGAGAGGAGGGTAATGTTAGGTTAGGTTAGTATAAGTTAGATGAAAGAATAAGCAAGGAGAAGGGAAGGAGAGGGGAAGGAGAGGGGAAGGAGAAGGGAAGGAGAAGGGAAGGAGAAGGGAAGGAGAAGGGAAGGAGAA
>JAODVP010114254.1:7610-21706 GCA_025400035.1 Tetradonia laticeps
GGATATTCGCTGATCAAGCCCAGAATATTGATCGAGTGTTCTGGTTCACCTTGTATATGCAAATCCGTTTACGGCTCAGGTGACAATTTACCAAATTCTTAATTTTCAATAATTAGATTGTCTCCATCCTCCGAGAATGCATTTGGTGCTACATGCGAGATAACGTCCCATCTCCAGCTTTATTTGAAAAAGACCCAAATGGTCTTACGTGGCGCGATCCCAATCACACCCGGCCGGATGAGATGTATACGAAAACTCTGCGCACAATTATGCAACGTAACATTAAGTCTGTTGGACATTTATATCCAAGAATGTTTGTTAGCGTAAATAATCAGTAAACAAATAACTAATTACTCTTTTATACTACATAGTTTTATACAAAAAATTCAAACCCATGGTTCCCAACCATAGAACATTCTTACCAATAAATTGACATCTTTTGCCAATTCTAACAAACAATTCACTTGTCCATGTACACTCAACACTTGTTCATCTTCCATATTTAAAGACTGTAACAAATTCTCGAGGCAGTCTATATATTCTTCTTTAGAAGGTTCCAAATGCCGACGAGCCCCTATTTCTCTCATCATAATATTTATTGGATTTGACCCTTGAAATTTGGACCTGGCTACATCCAGAATTATATTCGAATTCCACTTATCATCATATTTTGTTAACCAGTTCAGCGTTGGTTCCATGACGAAAATATCCATAGTAGACAATAAGGTATCGCAGTTTTCCCGCAAAACACGTAGGGTATTAGCCATTGCTTGGTGCAAAGGTCCACTTTCTTTCAAAGGCGACATAACGTTTAATATTTGCGGTGTCAAACGGAAAGGCACTAATTCAGCAATAAGTTGCTCTTGTGTAGCGGACCCAAACGCGTGTCCAAAATCTATCCCGATAACATTTCCCGTGTTCATATTAAGAAGAATGTTATCTAAGTGCCTGTCACCGATACCAAGCAACCAATTCGAAATACACATCACTGCGTAGCTACGGATGAAGGTGAGGCGCAATGCGAAGAATGTTTCGGAATCTATAGAGATATTCCAAAGGGATTTTCTGAAACATTGTAACATATGGAGTTACTAAATAGAATAAATAAATAGGTTACAAAAAGTTTACCTTAAAGCATCCGAGCGTAAATGCGCAGCAAGTTGTTGGTATTCAAAACCCATTTGTTCCTTGGTCCTTCTACCCCCTACCTTGGCAGCTTTCATCTTACATTCCTTCATCTTAACCTCTAAATCTCGATATCCAGAACGTTGTGTAATCATCCTACGGAGTACCTCAGTCTCATCCACCCATTGAACAAACCCTAACTCATCAGTCAATGGAATTATTTCATAAGTAGCTACGTGCAGTTTCCGTTCACGACATTTCACATCTGTAGACAGCGCTACATTCATCAATTTAAATAGCTGCTGTATACGCTGATCTTGCCGCAAATCATCTCCATATTTAACCAAAAATCTATACTCTTCAACATTATTAGCATAAATAGTTATCCTGATTGGTTCAAACAAGGATTGCAAGACGGTAACATCAGCTGAGAATTTGGAGATCTTTGGATGGTAAAGTGGCAATGGCCGACTATGTCCACTGTAACACCCAGGCACCTCAATTTCCTGCTCGTAGTCAGAAGCGTGGAAATAGCTTAACCATGGTGAATATCTCCCTAAATCGTTTGAATGTTTACTCCTTGGGATTACGAATTCAGCAAGTAATTTATGTATATTCTCCTTATCAAAAGGTGAATTGATGATATTCACTAATTGTTCCTTACACTTCATAACCTGCTCATACCGTTCACCTCGAATCATGGCGTCTTCTTCCTGGCTAAAAAGTTTCATTATCTTTGATCCTGTCAGTTTGAATGCTTCTTCCGTCTGGCATTTTCTTAATGTATTTAAAGCTACACGAATCATTGTTGAAGGAACGACAACATATTTTAATGCTGACAGCATCTTATCGACTAATTCATTTTGTAATATATGATCTAACCTAAAAAAAATAAGAATTAAATATAAAATCCACGTAATATATATTTTTGGAAATTTGTGCATACTCATTGGTTAACTCTAAAGTCTCCTCAAAGGTGTAAGTGAATTTCTTCTTGCTGAGTTTGTAGGCATAAATAATTGAGTTTGGATACTCTCTGGCTAAGTTTATAACAAGATGTTTGACTACAGATACTTTATCTGTGTCACAATAGGCTAGGAGTTGAGGTATCCACGTAATAAACATATAAGTTGGAATATTTAGGGTCTACAATCAAGATAGCAATCAATATTCCTTATTGGCAACAGAAATACAATGCATATCCAATACATTAAAAATGACGTACCTGTTCAATAAATTGTGTGTAGTAAATTTCCAATAGTCCATCAACATTCAACAACTTTGGAAACATCATTCGGGCCTTCTCCGAACCATACTGCATGCTTTTTAAAGCACATTCAATATATCTATTACCGTAGCCGCCTCCTCGAGCAGAATATTCATTAGCCAAGTTTAAAAATGCATCAGCTAGTTGTTCCCTATTTACATTTTCGTGGTGGTCTAAACGGTGCAGTGTACTTCTCAATGCTTCAAACCCATAGTTCAACAAATCACTAACGTGGTTCATCTCATGTGCATTTACCAACTGGCGAAACGTTTCCAGGTTAATTCCCTCCTCCTGTCGATCACATATACTTGCAACCAATTTACAAGATTCCATCAAGTGTAAAGATGCGTCTATCGCCAACGACGATGGAATATTCACCTGTGCGACACATTTTTTATATGCCTTAAATCCTTCTATAGAGAGATTAGTCTGAGCAGCGACAGATGTCTTATCCTTCAAAGCTTTTAGCAGTGCAACTTTCCCGAATAATAAACAACTCTCTGCGTATCTATGTCCAGCATTCTGAGATCTCGCATAATTTTTCCCTAAGAAGTGTTTCGCTAAAGGAAAATCTTTCTGTTTAAGAGCATGCCGGATAATATTTACTTCTGCTTCAAAGACGATATTCGTAAGCTGAGAAGAAATCATTTCATGTTGGGGCTCTTCAACTAAAGACTCAAGCTTTTGCTCCACAAGCTTGATAAAAAATTCGTGCATCTTGATTCTGGTTGTCAAATCTCCAGTTGAAATTGCGACATCGTTTGCGCTGGATTTTTCCCACATTCTTTTAATATCAAGTACCACCGTTTTGTATGAGTTTTCATTGATTTGATGAAACATTTCAAGAAGTACTGTTAGCTCCGCGCAGATCTTCTCAGCTCGTAACATTTTGTTTTGCATTGTTGTATACGAAGGCTTAACAAATTTCCACATTTTGAGGAACCGTTTCGCGTAGTTTTCCGCGTGACTCCCAGCAAGTTTAAAATTTAATTTGTATAGATAAAACAAGGCTAGTTCATCACTGTATTCATTACGTAACAGGTTCTTTTTATTTAAATCTTTCATGGCTTCCTTCAAACTACTGTCTAGTGTCATTAGACTAGTGTTATCTCTCCCTTCTCCTAATAATCTAATCTTTGCTTTTAAGTAATGCGGTAGGAGAACTTCTTTGTTCCATTCTGACGTCCATAAGGCTTCAAAAACCGAGTCCGAGTTCGTACGTGTGCTTTCCTGACATCTCTTTTCAATATATTTCCAATCACATAACTCCTTGGAGCAGTTAAAAAAGGCTTCATAATAAAAATCATTTCGGGTGGTATCCGTATCACTCTGAATCAAGGTCATATAGTATTTCCTTGCAGCGTCCCAACTATTATCGGATTCTGCTTTAATAGCCAGTAGTAATTCCTCAGGACAAGACATTCTAGAAGCAAAGATTCCTTGAACTGCATCCCATTCTTCAATTTTCTTATAAAGATCAGCCAAACGCCTCCAACAAAGACTATCATGAGCGAGATCCTCACCAGTTCTATGCGTCAGATACTCTTCCAGGATTAAACATCCATATGACAAGTTCCCACTTCTAATAGCAACATTTTTAATCAAATCAGGAGGAAATGTCATACATTGCCTGTATTCTAGTGCAATTTGCAAGAAGACTCCCATACAGATTGGATCAAAAATATTGCTACTTGTGAAAATCTTCTGAATTGCTTTCGATCCATAATGAAGAAAATCTTCATTTGTCGCAATTACCACAGTTGCATTAAATAAACTCTTATACAGCAACTGAGCAATATATCCATCACATTTACTCAACTCCTTTAACGTCTCCGTAACAGCTTTCACGCCTATTTCAATATCGGGAAAATCTCCAGTTCGATACTTTCTATAAATCTTCACCTGTTCCTCTTTCATCTTCTTAGCATCCTTTTTCTTCTTCTCAATAGCCTGTCCTTTGTTAATCTCTCTAATAGCATGCATCTTCCCTACATTTGCTTTATCTTTGAAGAACCTCCATTTCCTCACTTTAAAATTCGGTATATCATAATTATTAGGATCCTTAAAATGATCGCCCTCGTCTTTCCGATTAGGCTGATGTATAGGACCAAAGGTTAACGCTGAAGCAGACTGCGTGAAAGACTGTCTTTGCGTAGCTAACATCTGCGTTTGTTCAAACTCATAGCTCTGAGTTGCTCTAAGATAAAATTGTTGGGAAGAAGTCTGTGCTGAAGCAGTGAATAACGGAATCATCGCGGCACTCTTTACTCTCCAATACGAGCTCACCTCATAATCTTTAAAATCACATTTGTAAAGAGGAACAGTAAAAATAGGCTGATCATCTCTAACATTGTGTAAAAGCAGGGAATTACAGAAGGTTAAGTAAGACTCTTCATTGGAGTCATCGTATAAGTTATTCAAGAAAAACAATAATTTGTCTTCTAAATTATCAGGCATCATTGCTGCCTCAGTCCAGAAATCGTGGCATTTCCTACGAATATCTTGTTCAGCATCTAGGAAACCGCCAATAAGAGGCGGCTTCAAGAGTTGGATGATTCTTAAACTCGTTGCATCTTGATACTGATAAAATCTCTTATAAAAAGCAATGAGGATATCTATACGAATAGTCCGGCAAACCGCATTAGTGTTAAATAAATTCACAACTTGCATTAGAGCAGCTTCAGCACATGTGACACTCAAGAGGTTCACACTCGCCAGAGTAATTTCCAAAGTGACAATTACGATATCCAAGGATATTGAAGACATCCACTCAACTAATGGAAGCCGATTGATAATTCCCAAATCACAGAGTTTATTAATACATTTCAAATAAATCCTCAAATACGCAACTTTACTAATATCGGAACATTCTTTCGATTCAATTCTTCTATCGATGGTGGACATTAGAGGCGTGCAAATATCCGGATAAGTCTTGACAATTGCTTCTAATGCTTTTACACCCCTAGACATATCATTCTTGTCATTTAGTAATTCCTGTATAGTTTTAACAACCAAATTTTTCAAAGGTTCCAATCCTGGCATTTGATTATCTTCTAAAAATTTCAAAGTCAACCCGAAGGTTTCCGCGGTTGCTAAACACACATAGTTATTTGAACCCATTAGTTTACACATATGTTTACAAAATAAACTTAACGTTGGCGGAAATGGCGAAATATTGTTGACCAACAATATATTAATAACATGTATGACGGACATGTTCGCTTTCTCTGCAGATTTCTTTGGGAACAATTCATAGACGAACTGAGGATCCATTTGGAAGGTCTGGTAGGTCTCTACGGTGGTTTTCAATAAGGTTACGTTGTATTTAAAAACGTCTGTACGGTCGTTCCATAAGTTAATCATTAAAAAATTCACCAACATTGATTTATCTTCATCTCCAGGTAGATGATCCTTCCAAGTGGTAAGCAACATAACCACACAATCAGCAACCAAGGTGTTGATACTCGTACATGTTTCACGGAGACTTCTTATAACACCAGGGATTAATGTATTCGCATAGCATTTCAGGTACATCTGGGCATTTTCAACAACTTTACAAAGAAACTGCCTGATGTTTGCGGGCGTTTTCTGTTTCATTAGCATACTAGCAAGATCATGCACCCATCGAGGAGGCGCGTCAATTGGTAACAAATCATTATCATGCATGTGTTTTATAACTCCTTGTATCGGTAGCATACAAATATGTTTGTTAATGTCTTCATCATCCATTTCCATAGATATAACCCTACTTGATTGAGTTGTGTTTGCTGTTTCTTCACTCCTCACGCAAACATTAGTAAAATCATAGTTGGTAATATCCTCACCCAATGTACTCAAAAACATATTCTGACTTTGTATGTACTCAAGTTGCTGATTTTCAGATGGCAACTGAGTTCGGATATCTAACAACACCTTCTTCTTTTTAGGAATATCCACAGCAAGATTATCCAAATCAAAGGTCATACCGCTAGGTATTAACTTGCTCCATAAAATATCCTCATCATTTTCCCCAACCCGATAAAAGAGTTTCCTATAAACTTCCTGATTAT
The DNA here is from genome assembly GCA_025400035.1 of Tetradonia laticeps. Taxonomy (NCBI): domain Eukaryota; kingdom Metazoa; phylum Arthropoda; class Insecta; order Coleoptera; family Staphylinidae; genus Tetradonia; species Tetradonia laticeps. Next base: position 14,052 of record JAODVP010114254.1, read on the forward strand.
CTTTACGTGTATTGCATACTAATGTCGTGGCGGCATTGTATGCATAACATTGATATAAACGAAACTCCTCAGGGTCACATCCATCTTCAATTCTATCCTTACACGCATTAAACAACATCTTCGCAACTAATGTCGACAATTCCCTACCAGTCGTCACCGAAATAAAGGCAGCATTTGTGATCTTACAACTTAAATTGTGGAAATTTTCAATTTCAATGTTTCCAAACAACCGATTTAACATTATACACGCCATGGTTTTATCCAGTAATATATTAGTGTTAAATCCGTCCAAGATGCACATAATATTATTGATGTAAAAAGTCTCAAACACTTCGTAATCACAATACGCTAGTAAATTACCTACGCAAAGAGTAATTACGATGCTTTGATTGAAAGTATACTCATTTGTAGATCCCATTTTATAAACCATATTAATTAAAACAGTCTGCAGATCTTTCGACAGTTTAGAGATAAAGCCCGCACAAAATGCAGCGTCAACTTCAAAATCACTCCCGACCGTGAGGTAGAAATCAAGAGCACACGTGAAAAAGTTTAAACAAAACGAATAATTCGCAGCATCAAACAAAGCTTTAATAAAAAGTGTAGTTGTAACACGCTTCGATGGTGCAGCAAAGTGGGTTAAGTTATTACGCTTCATATTTTTAAGCATCCTGTCCACATCTTGGAACCATCCTCGAGGTGCAACCATTCCCAATATCCTTATAACTCTTATCAGATGATTAACTTGCTGGGTATCAGTCGGTTGAGGTTTATTCAAAATGGCGGCGATTGTCCCGAACATAACCTTTGAAGGTAATTCGTCCACGATTAGTCTTAAATCATAAATAAGCTGTAGACAAACATCGTCGGGCATCATCTTCTGTTCTGTTTTCACTTCTAACGATGACCAAATATACAAGACACTTTTTACGAGTTCTTCTTGTATGTGACAATTGCTTCTTAATGCCGGAGTATTGTAGATGTATTTCAGAAATTGGGTTATATACTTCACACGTAAATCCACGCTACATACATTTGCAATAGATGAAAGTGTGGAAAGCAGTCGTCCTTCTTTCACTGTATATTTGTAGATTGTTTTCTTAAATAATGAAAACAAAAACATACCTTGTGGAAGTGTCGTTTTTGTATCCGTACTATACACAAGACGTTCTACACATAACGCAGTAATCAAATGGTGTAACTCCAGGTGATAATTGGGATTACAATCTTCGTCTAACATGAATTCTAACCGTAGAGAAAAGTACTCACGTTGTGAGTCTTTTACCTTCGTAATTGTAAGAACCTCATCACTATCCTCCATTTTATCCAATCCCAATAACCTGTTTAACATAGGCAAAATATTGTTATTTAGGTGTTTGAAGGAAAGACAATTCTTTTGATCAACTCGCCGCAACATTATCAAACCGCGAACAATTTGTCGATGATGCCAATCAACTTCAATGTCCGGGGTGAGATTACTCTCCATTTTCTCAATTTCGGAAATAGCACATTCACAGTTCAATGACAGAATTTGCAGCGTATTAAACTTAGAGCAATCCAAAAACAATTTCCAAAGTTTAGTAGCAGTCTCCTCCCATATCTTATGTGTTAAGTTTAGTAAACCCAATTTGCGGTAGTCAAACAGATAATCCGCAAAAAAATCCCAGGTGTTGTCATTAATAAAGAGATCCATAGAGTTAGCCCCCACGCTTAACATAACGTCAAATAGTTCTATAACCTTATAAACTAATTTTGACCGATAGTATCCAAATTCATCCTTTACACGCCTCACTAAAACTTCGTTCTTGGTCCCTAGCCTACTTTGTATGGTCTTTAAATCATTTCTTTTAAACTCCCTATTTATCAGTGTATTAAGCACTTGCCAGAGTAAGCTCTCACTGTGATCATAACCAGGAGACAACTGAGTTATAAAGATGTGTCCATCGATGAAACATACCAGGCTTGCGTAATACCTGAGAACTCCTTCTATAGTCTCTACGTCTTCAAAAAAAGGAGTTGTGTGTAGATCGTGCATATAAGACGTTAAATTAAGCGTATTCAAGCACACTTCTGAAGGCAAAGCCTTGTAAATGTCCATGCATTTAGCTCTACAATTTATATTAATCTGTGATGTATGTTGGAGTAAAAACAGGGCGGCGTCGGCAAATGTATTGCCTGCAAATTTTGGAGGTATACTGCGTTCGCTTGAAATACGTGTAAATATAAAACTTTTTTGCAGGAGGCACCTAGTGATTCTGTCCAGACACAAGTTTATCTCGTTCAGAAGTGTGTCATCTTTAGTTGTAGGTGTTATAAGAGATAAATTCATTACAAACGCGTAGAGGACCTCTAACCAGAACGAGTCGACGAATGCATCCTCCTCACGGAGTTCTCGATAGATATTATTAAATATAACAGTAGCGCCATAGCGTTTTGCTTGGTCTGGATGCAAGCAGAACTGTTTGAGATGATCGATGATTAACCTCACGTTATTTAGATTAGTTTTAAGAGTGTCTTTTGAATTTTGTTTCCGGGTCCATGCTATGAATTCTCGAAGGATGATTCCGGATAAGTCCCGCACAGATCCATCATTTTCATTTGAAACACCAGTCTGGATAAACAAGAATAATTGTTACCCGATTGTAAACGTTTCAATTTGTAATAGGCCAGTCAATAATTCCATTGAAAATTGTGTGATTCACAATTGGTCTTGGTTTTGATCTTTTTAATATGTTGGTAGACTCAGTATCAGTGGTTTCAGAAGGTTTTTCATATGCAAAAAAATAACTTAGTAGATGTGATAATTGTCACTATGTCGAATATGTTCAAATTATTAATGAGATGATTGTTACTCTGTTATAGCCTAAGGGTAAGGGCGCTGAGCCGGCAACTCAGAGGTCCGTGGTTCGACTCCCACCATATCTTTTCATTAATATAATTTGAACATAATTAATATTGGAGTATGAAATGTCATTAATTATAATGTTAAAATGTACCACCAGAACTTCTTTCAATTTTAACTAAAGCTAATTAAATTTACTGGAAGTGTTTCCTGAAAGTTCAGGTTAAAGTTGAACAATTTGCAAAAAAGTTATCGTCAAAAAACAGTATCTCCTACTTGTTTAAAAAACTGAATAGGGCCTTATATAATAACAAATTTACTGTATTTTAGGAGATATTTAGAAAATTGTTTTATACAGTTTTTCGTGTGCAAAAAAGCTGCAACCTTGCACCCAGGCCACTGAAATTGATACGACCAAGATATTAAAAAGGCCTGATCATTTTCTAATTAATGGTCTTATTGACTGCACTATAACGTAATCGTAAAATAATCGAATTACCATTAAACATTTAATTAAAATCTTGGAATGCATTGATACGCTGTGTTTAGGATGAGCGTACCAATGCGCCATCTGTAGTAGTAGAGGGTTAAATAAAGATTCGACTGTGGCGTCTTGATCACATGCTAGGAGTAGAAGTGAGTTTAAAATCTTCTCTAATTGATCATCAAAGTCACAGGTATTTATTTGCGCAGCTGAAAATGGCAATAAAAACCTAATGCTCTGCATATATTTTTGCTAAGATAAAATCAAAACTTATTAACGTAGCAATCTAAAAGAAAACTTACAAGTTCCTAAGAAAATCGTCACTATAGAATGCAGAAGTTCACATGCAGGAATCCGCATCTTTCGATCCGTGCTTTCCACACTCAACTCAAACACTCTATCCAAAAATGGATCCAACCATAACGTCAGATATCTCTCACCAAATGGAATATTCACCTTCAACGTCTTCGCCTCCCCTTTGGTTAACTTCAATTCCGAACTAGTCGAATTCAATTCCAAACAAATCTCATTCGGTAGTATTGCCAAAAACCGTAAAACTTTATGTTGTAGCTGCACTAACTCCGCTTCCTCTTCAACATGAACCTGTCTCGGTATATTTTTCTTAATCTTCCTTCCCTCCACGTGAACTGTATCCCCAACAACAAACTGGTTCCTGAGATATGCGTCTAAAGATGGCACCACTTTCTTTAATAGTGGATACGAAACATCTTCAGGCATTGCTTTAAACCATTCCGATAAACTATCCAGGACTACATTAGCCAACGAAAAATTATGTTGTCCCAATTTTAAAGCAGTAACAAACAAAGCACTGTAGTCATAATGTAATGACATAATAATAGGCATTGGCATGTGCAATATCAGCAACACGCAAGACAGTTGAAGATCATTCTTGAAGCGATGCACTTGTTTCAGGACATGGTGGAGATAATTCTTTACATTTTCAAAGGAAACACGGACATGATCCTTGCCAACAACACGTGAAGCATGGAAATACTCAACTTTTTGTAAAAGAATTAATACTGTCGTCATCAACTTGTAAAAACCACTGACGAGAGGCAACTGCATAGATTTTCTAATTAAATGATCTACCAGTAAGTTGTACCAAGGCTTCAATGACTCTGCATTGGCAGAAATTAAAATGTCGCAGTAAAAATCGCTTAGATTAGCAAACACAACAAAATCATTACATTTTTCAGCTTGTAGATCTATATGATCCCCACAGGAAGAATCAACTTCGTTAATTTTGACACGTAAATTCAACTTATCACTCATGTACAACAAATTTTTGATCAAGTTATCCCATAATACTTTCTGGTTTGCACCTAAAGTCCCATTGTTGTTTTCGAGTATCCCAATCCAAAGTGGAATGTACATTTTGTAGGTAATATCTCCCAAATTGAAAATCTCAACTTCCTGCGCTAATTTATGTGAACAAGTCCACAACACACCTTGTTTAACCACATCTTTTACAAAGTCCTGAAACATCCTATCACAATGCGCAATTTGGGCGAACATAACCTTCAAAGTGTTGATGACAATCGAGTGTTTGGTATGCAATACGTTAGGAAACATCTTGATTAAAATAATAGCAATGCGTTTGAATTGATTCATGTATTGATTTATATCACTCTTTAAACTCTCCAAAAACGCCGAAATTGCTTCCACGTAATCACAGGAAGCGGTTGATAGAATATTCGCATTTGCGTCTTGTTTTATAAACATTAAGTATTCGATTCGTTCGAGGAGAAAAAGGAACAGATCCTTAAAGTCTTTGGAATCGAGGTATTTCGCAGCTGTTGGAGCGAAAAATCCAATTGTGTATATAGCCAATCTTGTTTCAATTTCTTTAGTATCCTCACATTGCTTCAGAATATCTTCTGCATTAGATAACATGACCAACAAGTCTCTAGGACACGTCAATGATTCAGACCACGCATGTCCCACCGCTCGGTTTACAGCAATCAATGCATCATAACCAGCTTTCGAGTCGTCTCTTGAATTAGACAATAACCACTGTTTTAGAATCCTCTGCCATTCAAGAACGTCATTCTGTAATTGCGTAGCGAAAATCATCGCGTTCTGTGCGGTAAAGTTTACAACACTTCGTGACCCTTGTCTTCTGGAGTACTCGTAGTCAGCTGGAAATTGCGCATGACCTTTTAAACTTTGATAGAGTAGTAATATTTGTTCACTGGTAAATTCCGAATGAAGCATGTATTCTTGGGCAGCTTGATATCCGCCCTCAATCAAACTTTGTGCACCTGTTGCCTTAGGATTAATTCGCACTATGAAATTCAGCATTATATTTGAAACTTCCTCTGATTTCGATCGAATTTCTTTCTTCCCAGATAGAGCACCCAGGATTTGTATATAAATTGCAGTATTTTTGTTAGATTTGTTGGTTTTATCGTCCAACCACCCCTTGACACCCCCAAATATACTTAGAATCATTGCCTCATCCAATTCAATATCTTCGCTGTTTAAAATTGTCAACAGAATTTCAGCAGAATTACTTTTGAATTTAACGAATTTACTCGAGGACAACAGTATATTTAAAAGCCGTATAATCGTAAACATATGATCGGATAACTCGCGAGGAAAATTGATAAACAGAATGTAAATGAGCTTAAGAGACTCTGTTACTGATTGAATGTCGTTTAGGTTATTAGATTTTAATATTTTGTTTAGGGCAGTGAACATACTGGAATCCTTGTTGAATAATAAGTCGACGCAGGATTCTGAAAGAGGTTTTTCGATGTTCACGGCATGCAGACAATAGTTTTTCAGTAAACTTACCTACTGTTTGCCCTGTAAGGTCTCGACTAAGCGTGCTACAAAGCTGAGCCATCTCTTTATCTGCCACTTTTATGTTGTTTGCCTCAAGGGCACTGAAGATTTTCTTATATTGTACCTCCATCACAACAAACTAATTAGTTATTTCATATAAAATAATTATACTACTGCCTTCGCGTTTAAAGAACTATCTTGTAACGTGTTGCTACGATTTAGCGGCGTTTACTAGGCGCACTACGAGTTTGTAGGTTAACTTAGTAAATGTGGTTTGCCAATACCGCGATAATCTCTGCTTGATATGGGCGGCTTCGTTTTTGATGAAATTTCTGAGGTCACATCCCATGTATTTCGAGTTGCCAACGTCGTGGCATTCGCAATCAACCTTTAGCAAAGTGATCTCAGTGGTGATATTTGAGTTGCCTAACTTAAATTTCGAATTAACTTATTTAAATAATTTTATGTATATTTATATTTTTTATTAAATGACATTAAATATGTACCTATCTAATTTTAATACTCATACTTCATATTATACTGAACATAGTAATTATATTTTTATTTTACAAAAAATGTAATAGTACTTCTTATGTGTATTTTATACAACAACAAAACACTGCAACATAAAGCAAATGTTCAGAATAATTAGAATTGCGGATTCAAATGATGTCCATAATTAACTTATAACGGATTCTGGATTGTAAGGTACAATTGTACCTACAAGGTACATACACACATGAAATTTATATTAGTTATACATTTATTCTAAATACCATGAAATTTTCAATGTATTTAACTGGTCATAATAACAACGAGTATTATTTAGTGTGCACTTGATAATAAAGCATTCTGATGACTTCCAAACTAAAACTTCTAACAATTCATTATACAATTTTCTATAATAACCTATAGGTATGTATGTATTTCATATTTATCTGCATCTTAAATTTGACTGCAATAGAAACATCTACTCAGTGTATCTAATTACAATATTATTAGTATTAATATCACAGAATAGACTTAGTAAAAATACATACATTAGCACATTAATTCACATGAATGCAGACTTAAATTACATCACACAATCACATTCCTTCCAATATACGCTATCACAATTCAACGCACAACCACAGCAAATTAGCACCAGTTGGTAACAATTCTTCCAAATGTTATAAATCTTTGTGGTTTGCTATAGTTCTGCGTGACTATTCATGTGTCGAAACGGTTCCATTGGGCTCAAAAAATGGGACTTATTCGACAATATACTCATAATTCCATTCTAACAAGTCCAGTCCAGTGCAGTTCAGCAAATTTTATTTTTCATTCATTTTATTCACTTACATCAAAAACATTGAGTAATATTTCTATACTGTGTACACAGTTTTCGTTTGTTATTTATATCCATTAGTAAAGTTATATTGTGTTAAATATCTAAAGAGATATGCAACTATATATAAACTCTTAAAATGTATTATGCGTTATATTAATATTTTGATGTACCCTGTAACGTTAGCTTAA
>JAODVP010114474.1:6120-24214 GCA_025400035.1 Tetradonia laticeps
GTGGATTCTTTAATAAATATTGTCTTAATAATCCATGCCAAAATGACATTTTCGGTGAAAATTATTATGTCGGTCGTGGAACTAACGCACATTTAATTTACTTGTCGGAAGACACTAAGGTTTTCGTCAAACAGGGAGAGAAAGAAATAGTGGAAATTTATTTTTATATAGTCTTCATAATTTGCTACGCAGACAAATGTGCGATTTGCCCACGATAAATTGAATGTGTCTTATCCACGCGCCAGCAAAGATTCTATGCTCTCAGGTATTGATTTGGTGCTGTGTGAGAGGCACACATCGACGAGAATGAATATTTGTTTTAATTGCTAGTAGCTAATTAATGCTTAATGTGATATGATAGGATGAGGGAATTTACGCAAGATTGCAACGGCTTAAAGAAATTTTGTGTACCTTGAAAGATCTCGGTGATATTCACATAAACTTAACAATAAAAATTCAGCTTTATGAAATATTCTTGATTTATTGTGCAGAGAAACAATGTCCTTTACCCACACCGCACAGAGTCTGTTTCGTCAAGCCCAAACTTGATTTTAGTTCATATTAATGCATTGTGATAAAAGTAGCTCCCCATCCTGTCCACGCTAACAATACACTGTTTATTTTCGATTATCAAAAGCGTGGTTTATAATCCTGTTGATATGTGAATTAGTTCTATGGATTGTAACGGTTGCTCGATTGTGAATTCTTTTGGCAATAAAATACTTAACAAACAATAGAACGGATGTGGGCTGAACATATCGCGAATCAGAATGAAACAACCAAGTCATTTTTAGATAGTGTGAAAGTACAAATAGTTAAATCCATATAGAGATTTCGTTTCTAGTACAATATAGATTAGGGAATAATACGTGGAAAGTAGATATTTACGTATAAAACGTTACATGCTCTTTATTTGCAACTTTAATTGTACTGATTCTGGCAATCTTATCTTGAAATTAGATGATTTACGAACTTTTTCCCTCCCAATATTCAATTTTTTGTGAATTACAATTACAGTTTACAGATGTATATTTCTGTCAAATTATACAATACATACTTTATAATTGATTTTCTAGAATATTTAGATGCAATTATCCAATTTTCCAAAATAACATAGAGTGATATGGGGAAATGTGGGACAGTCGCTGAAACTAAAAATCCAAATCCGTACAATTTGTACTTCTATGAATAACCACTTAGGTTTATTGTGATTGTGGTGACCACTCTTTGATCTGCACTGGTTATATACACACTGGAACTATTCGTTGCAGCTTCTCTTGACTGAAGGGGTGAACTTCCGAAGGGCAGAAAATGAAAAAACTTTCGAGGCTTAATTTAATCCGACGGGGTCTTGTACTCGCAGCGGTCCTTATTCAAAGAAGTAATCCACAAATCCACTTGAATGGACTTCTTTGGATACGGAGACGTTAGACCTCCTTTTGAAGGGCTTGGCCTTAAATTGACTAATAGTTTTCTCCATTTATAATAGATATAAATAGAATATAAATACTGTATCACAATAACGGAAATGTATAATTTTTATTGTTTGAGTATGACCTAGAAATGGTGATGCTCAATTTGCATCAATTGGTTTACCGGTAAAATCTGGGCGCAAGCTCAGCTCGAGGGTCTTACAGATCGGTTTAAGTGAAGGTGTCCGAAGATCGATCGACGAAATCAATCAGGCATGTAGGCGGGCGCTCTTCGCCGCGCGTTTCGGATTATAATCTCTTATAAATAGAAACCTAATTATAGATTGTAGCAGGAAAGGAGATGATATCACGACATGAACCGTTATTGATATACGCGCACTTCGACATCGCGAACGTTCACGCAACATGGCGCAGCAGACAATCCTCTCGCTGGTGGCAAACATTGCGTTCATTGCGTACAGATTTATTGTCACCTCTTGGAGATTTTCAATGTTAGTGTTAATTTCCAATAACACCAGCCTTGTGTTGACCAAACCGGATTATCGAATTACGAAATCGAATGCCGGCTTGTGTACAAACAATATAAAGTAACTCCAACCATAGAAAAGATATACCACACGCATTGGGATGTAATGAAGACATTAATTACAACACACATAAAATTTTGTTGGTTGTTGGTAGTTGGCTGTAGCTTGCTGGAAAGGAGTTAAATTAATATTAAAAAAGGATAGTTGATTAAATTAACATAAGAGTAAAATGGTTACTAAGTTGATTCCTCCGTAATCCAATTGGGTTTATCGCACGCCGATATGGAAGGTTAGAGGCGAAGTGGAATACTTTGTTACGTCGGGTGGCATTAAATCGATCCGGGCCGTGGATAAAACACGTTTTTATTGAGAAATGCGAACGCAGGCGCCATGGCGCATCCATGTCAGGTATAAAAATAGCCCCCTAAAACAAATATAAAGAAGCCTAGTTTTTAACAGCATCGACCTAGGGCTTTAAAATTTCAGTGGCGTAGTTTCAGCATCAGGAAGTTGGTTGTAAGCAAGAAAATCAATAGGATAGTCCCTACTCAGTAGATCGAATAAATGAAAATGATATATTATTCTTGGAGAAATAACCAAAAGTTTAATTTTCTGCTTCCTTTCCCTTCCATATGTCCGAGGTATTGCCGAAACTTGCGGAAACTACGTAGTTCTTCGTGGAGTAATGCGAATTGCGGAAATCAATTGTGTCGCATCATTGAGCACTCGCATAAATTGCATAATTCGCGATGGAGACTCGACCTGGTATTAAATAAACCGAATAAACACCGATCCGTTTCATTTCCGTCTGCAGCGCGGCGTGTTTTATTAGGTGATTTGGTTCAATTTTATTTCACTTCACTCTACGCTGAGGTCTAACGCATGCACGCAGAGAAGCGATTTATTCATTCCACGTAGGTGGTTGCGAAATGCAGAAACTGCGAATGCACTACTCGAGTGCTTGTGGCTGAGTTTGACGGTGGCCGAAGAGTTTTTGCTAATTCAACAAAGTTGATATAATATGTGCTCATATCATCTACGAGGTTTGGATAATATGGTATTTTCATTTTGCACGTACGGAGGTACAAACTTTGAGAATGTGATTATGTTTCTGGGACTTTGAACTCGAGGATATGAATAGCAAAATTTTCTAAAATTTATGTGGATGTTAACATGATAGTGATTAAATTTGAAGCAGAAACTATGAGGCGATCGAATTTTTTCAGCTTCATTTCGGTCCGTTCGCTTCGTTCCTTAATAGCATTCTTATAGTTCAGTGCACTTCCTATCGGCGTAGTTAACGATGGTGAATCCGTGAAGTAAAAAGTTTGCACCCCTTGGCAACGGCGCGAAGGCGGCGTTTTAAGCGGCGCCGTTAGCACTTATAACTTCTACCTTATTGTCACTTTCTCGCCGGAGAACATAAATCCAAGGATTTCAACACTTTGTGTGCGCGGCGACGAATCTTTAACGGGATTTCATATTTACAGGATATTTGACGTATAAATAATATAAATATATTTTACGTGAGTTGACTCACAATTTGTTACACATACTTTGTAATATTCAGTCTTTCGGAGAATCTATAAATTGTGGTTCTGGAACTTAAGTATCACTGTGGTTTCAATTGTTTGAAGTATGTGGCCACGTGGACGTGCTATCGATTTTCGTGTCGCGCTGCGTGTTGCTCTTTGTTTTCGTCGAGGCCTCGTTTTCGGAACAAGTCGCATTTGTGGCGCATGCAAACGCGGTTGATGAAACCGTGTCGAAATGAGATCACGTCACCGACATTTATTCGGCATTCTTTCCGCGCCTAGCCGGCGCACACACCAAATGTTAACCGATGGAACCACACGTCTATGACTATAGCCTTACTGATTTATGCCGAAACCAAAGCTCAGATATAAATAAAAATGTAGTTTTACCAACGAGAAATTCTTATTCTTATAGTCCAGTGATTAATGCGTTTTATTCCCGTTGTGGGCTACGATTCCTTTGAGTTTTTGAGTTTTTGTGTTTTTGTTAGTGGTATTTGACCAGAAAGCTTCGCAATCACAGAGAGCAAAGGGTTGCGCGTTTTGGAATGAGGGTCCTGAATGTTCAGGACTGAGGTCGGCTTTATCCCGCGGCAGGACACAAAGAAACCCCAGCCGCCGCGGGAAGCGGAAGTGCACATGCTAAGCGCAGGACGGCTCTCGATAATGGCCTCCAATCTGTTTCCGAAACAGTGCAACCAATTATACAAGTTTTAACTAGCGCCAGGACTGCTCGCTATAAATTCACGGAATTATCCTTTGAACTTCCAAAGGGATTGAGTGTGGCTTTCGTTCTTTCCAGCGTCGTGATTTCGCTGATGAATGAGCCCATTCCCATTGGAATCCTTAAATTAAATAAGTCCCACTGGTTAAATATAGAAGCAGTGAGTTTAGAACTCACGCATAGATATTTTAAGCTTAAACCCACATGGATAAAAATATAAAAAATGTTTCAGCATTGTTCTTCTCAACCTTGGTCTTTCGGTATCTTTGCGGGCGTCATTGGAGACTGAATGCCGGAACAAAAAAGCGGCGTGAACGTCTTCGCGAAGCATTGTTTCTTTATAATTACAGGTTCACACATGTCGAGGTACTAATTTTACAAGACCTATTGACCCAAAATCCTCCCAATCGTCAACTTATACCATAACACGTCGGTGTACAAATTTATAGAGGATTATATCCGCGCATAAATTTATTGCTTCATTTTTTTATGCTGTGGGAGAAAATGATGAAACACATAAAACAAGAAAACAAAGAGAAAAGTGTAGGCAGCGTTTTGTTTTTAAAGTTTTAAACTTTGAGGTCAAAAGCTGAATTTCATTATTGCTTTATTGCCTCTAGTCAATTCCAACATGTTTGTACTATAATTACGTAGCAATTAATTTTTTATCAAATAACTTTTACACAGTTGCATTCGTGCTACGACCATCAAAGAAAAGCAGTTGTAGTCGAGCGACGTAAGGAGTATTGATTTCCGCATGCAACATCAGTTGCCTGCTCGCGCTTGCGAGCGGGTCGGTAGCGGCGGCAGCGGCCGCATCGGTGGCGGTTTGTTTAGTTTTACCTTTCGTTTCGCTTCACCCTCACGTGGAGGCACTTGGTGGCTGTGAGTGTTGGTGCGACTGTGCGCTTGTGGCTTCCAGTCATCCACCTCCTGTGTCAGTTTCGGCGTCGCCGTTCATTACCGCCGCGTGCGCAGGGAAAATATAAATATTTCCCGCCACCCCCAGACCGCACAAACCGTAAAAGAAACATGGCGTGGAAAAAATGTAATCTGAGCCTCGAGTTTGCTTTCTCATCCGGGAAAATGAAACAAAAAATCATAACCGCAACTCAACTATATACCTACACAACCTACCGTTCCCCAATATTGTTAGTTACCTAGGAAAATAAAGTGCTTGTACAGAGTGTTTAGGACGTTAACATAATTATGTCATATAAATTATTCTAGTCTCTTTCATCAAAGAGCATGTTTCCTGCGTTTTTATTAGAGAATTAGAGAATTAGAGAATGTAACTCGGGCTAAATACAAAGCTGAGTTTGCTGAGCTTATGTACATACACAAACTGTCCTGGTCTACCATATCAACTACACCTGCTTGCGCTAATGCCGATGACATTAACGACAATTACTGTGCGTTTGTATATAGGGGCACGTTTCCTGCGTATGGATGTGAATGTGAATGAACATTATTGATCTACCTAGTTCTTCAACATGACTATCTGATTAAATATAGAGAAATTTCCTTCCTGCCCTATTCCTACTATCTGAACATACAACGTAGCTTGCTGAGGTCTAAAGTTATACTAATTATAAATCTTTCGAATTTTACTGGTAAAAATTAAGACATTTTATTAGAAAATATTTAGTATTAAAAACTATACTTATAGTTATAATTAGAAGAATCGGTACGGTTGAAACAATTGAACTTATATCATTCATAACTTTGCTATTCCGGCCGCGCAGGCGAAGATAAAAATATTATTCCAATTTTCTGAACTTCAATCATAGAGTACTATGATACCCAATTTGCTCGAGATAACTCTGAATCGTTTTAAATTTGCTAATTTGTTTAAATTTTCCATACGGCGCCGAGATTCGATCTCGGAACCCCTTGCTTCACATTCAGTCACACTTAGCACTTTGCTACGAAGCTGGTTGCAGGTAAACACCCATTTAAAACATCTATTTTAAAGAATGTGGCCTCTAAACCGAAATGCTCATGGCAAGTACTTTCTATTGATATTGTACCAATAAGATTATGATCCGGCGCTGTAAACCGACCTAATCAAACCTATAGACCTTTTAGCCTCTTCCGATACTCTTCCCTCGATAATCTGTTAATCTACGGGGACAAGTTCATGTACATTTTTTCTTAATTACGGTTGCCGCTCTAAAAATATGCAAATGGGGACAAGTTCAATTGTACCGTCTTCCCTGATAGCAGTATTATTAAATAATATGTAGTAATTTAATTTTGGATGTTATATGGTTTCATTTTAATAAATGAATATAGATATATAACTATAAAAACCAAGAATGCAATATAAAACGCGAATAAATCTCACAATCAAGGGTTTTAATCAATATTAAAAGGGGTCGGATTTTACAACGTTAGTCTACCTTTATCCGCGAACGTAAACCTCCGCTGGAAGATTTATGAAAGTTGAATTTTTATCCACCTCCTTTTATGTTTTTGGCCGCGCGCTGTAAGTTTTAACGAAGCGACTAACAAATGCATGCACTACCTGTGCCAGTCTAGCGTAATAAATGGACAAAGACGGGCATGGCATGAGTGAACAAAGTGCAAGTACTCGTTAGCTATGAATACATTTTAAAATAATGAGTACCGGCCGATTCAGGATCACACAGTGGCGCGACTACCGGTAATCTCAGTGTGCGCAGCGTGGTCCATCTTCAAGGACTCGCCTCACTCCTCAACTAGTGGTTATTAGTTTATTAAGAACATATTTTGATATTATTTTGTATTTGGTAAATGGAAGGTGGAATATATTCTATTGTAGTCTAGTTGCACGATGAATGATATCACATTGTGTAGTTGTGTGCAGTAATCTGTTGTTGCGATGATACATATCATAATTTATATCCCATGTTTATGCTTGCAACAAAATACTACGACTGACATTACGAGATGTTGATTGTGGAGGCCGCTAATTGTAACGACATAATTAGAGCTCTGCTTTTTTCAGCCCAACACGACTATGCTGTTATACAAATTGTTGTGATGTCGGCCCGATACAAATTTCGTGCCACATAACCGCTTGGCACTCGGCTGCGCGACTTGTTATCATTTATTTATTACCGTTCGAAATGTCATCCTCTAACGGCGGCGGCGCAAATGCACTCGCAATGATCGCTTCATCTGGTTATCGCCGACGAGCGCTCAGAGCATTGTAATAACTTACAGCCGTGTCAAACAAAAGGCCGTACATTAACATTTGTTTATTCGCTGTAATTTATGTAATTTAATTGATTTTTTCGTTCCGATTCGTTTCGTGCGCGACCCATGGCTTGATTACGCTGTAGCAACAACGCTATTACGAGTAACGAGCTGGCGCGGGGCGAGAGAAAACAGCCCGCGGCCGTTGAGCAACAATAAATTTGTCGTTTTGAATGTTTTACATCTGTGCGCGGGCACGCAGACGACGGCACCGAAGTGGCTGGCCGCCTCGCAGTTGATAAACCGTACGACCGCAATAATTCCTTATCTCCGCGGCATTATTTATGCCTCTGCGCGAACGTTATCTTTAATTCATAGCCGAGCGCAGAAGATGTCTTTGCGCAGAGTGCGCGCGACGAAGATGACCGCTCATAATCGCATTGATTTTATTTCCATTTCTCGGGTTGCGATGCATTGGAACGCGCATAACGTGCATACGAATGACTGTCGCATCATGGCAAGGACCGATTTTTAAGTTATGCTCTTATTGATCCATCAACCGTGACGCGGCCAATTAAAGCATCCATAATTAATGTAGACGACTCCTTTTGTGGTGTTTATTGTTTGATTCCTCTATTATCAACCCGTACCGCGCGGCCTTCTAAGTGTTTTATCAGAGGGTAATTATCGCGTGAGCTCTTTGGAGGAAAGATTGATTTTTTTGTTGAGCTAGTTGCATGCCGATGTCCATCATCTGCCGCCAATTAGGGAAAGGCATATTTATATAATTACGTAAACAACGTCCAAATAGAATGTTGCACACCAAGCTCGAGCAGGCGCGCAGGAAGGTACTCTTCGAGTCTATAACAGCACGACATGCAATGGATCTTCAAACACACCACGTCCGCATCGCTTCGAGATTCCTCTGCTCCTTGAGCGGCTACTCCGCGGGTTTAACTTATTAATGCATACGCGCACGTTGCCAGCAGGACGGATGCAGGCCTGACGTTTCGGTCAGCTCCTACGACTCGCGTGCGAGTGCGACGTCGTCAAGAAAATCGAAACCAGTTTGATGGCGACGGCGACGCTTCAGTGATGTAGCGGCAAGTGCGTTTCATGACTGCATGACTGCCTGCATGCAATGGGCGCTCGTGAATGCCAAATGCCCGCGAGTAACAAATTAAAATTTAATTTTTCTCGCGGCGCTTGCGAGTAATAGACGCACGCAATTGCACTGCGAGCGAAATAGAGCAGACGAACCAAATTACAAGCAATTTTTCTTCGATTCCGACCAATGTTAATTAAAAAAGTTGTTCATTGTGGATTTTCCCTCAGATTGCAGCTGTTTCTTCCTAATTGGCCCTTCCTGCTGTTCGCAGCAGACCGGCGACGATTTGGCTTGACCTGACCTACATCCTCAAGGACCTTATTTCGGTGTAGGTACGAACTGTACCAACTGTCCAATTCTAGACTTTTTATATGAGAAAAGTTGTTTTTTAGAAATCATTTTCCGGTAAGTGTGGTGTGACAGTTAGGGACTAATGATCGCCCGTCGAGTGCCAGTAGCAAAGTTTTTCTTTTGTCCGAACTTCCTGCAGATTCCAAGCGCTTTTTGTGGAAAACCTGCGATATCACCACTGAAAAAATATCGTGACAAATTGCTCTAACTCGTCTGTCTGTCGCTGCAGTCGAAATTAGACTCGCGGAACAAATTGCCAGGAGCTATACAAGAGCTACACTAGAGTTACAAACGCGCGCATGTTAAATCCATGTGTACACTAATTTTAACCATCCGACACACGGCTCGGCTTACCGCCGAAAACATTGCCAGACATAACCAGACGTCGTTTAAAAGGATGTTTCTGTCAGGGATTGTGCCGCAGAATTTTTCAAAAATGCCGATGTCAACTTTTTAGTTGTGAGCTGCAGCCCACGCATCATAACACAACACTGTTTTCCTCGAAGGCCGGCATAAGAATTACGGCGTAATATAAGCCGGCGTATTCTAATTAGTGCTACTGGCGTGACCAAATCCGGCAAATGTGTTTTAGATTAAATTTCAGTTTCGCGACGCTCGTGAGCAGCGCAAATTGTTGGCGGACTGTCGCGGATTTGCGATAAGATCCAGTCGCAATAGGAAGGAGAGCGGGAAGCGATCGCATGGCGTAAATTGCAGCAGCACATTATAAATCTGCGCGCACTTGGGGTAAAGCGAGCAACTCGAGATCAAAGCCTCGAATAATGAAAAAGGAGTTTGCGCTTGCTGCGACGAAATTGGCAAAAAGTCAAACGTAGAAGGAAAACGAAGAGACGTCAGGTCTCGAGATTTTTATTATTACGCGTCGTTGAAAGCGAGCAAAGACGTCCAACGTGCAAAGTCCGTGCTTAAACTTGGCAAATGCAAAAATGAAGAAATGAATAAAGACATAAAAGGTTAAACAGCGAGGTTAACGGAGCCATTGAGAAATGCAATTTTTACGAGGTTTTAATAAGTCTCTCGGCTACTAAGGTAAATTCTAATTGAAAGGGTTTAGTTGACACTAGAATGAGACTAGAACTTAGAAGAATTGCTAGAAGGATCAAAGTCAAATGAGTCTTACGCAGGACAAGATGAGGGTGCGAATGAGCATTTAATCTTTCGCCCTCTATAGTAAAGTGTCGTTAAATAATCTAATCTTTATCAAAGGCAACTTTTAACGCGACAAGTAATTTCCTCCCTCACAAGCATTGCTCACACTGATTCACACTTTTCTTCCGCGCGTATCTCTGCGTGTCAGGACGCTAGTAACCCGAACTTGCAGCTGGAGCATACCGGGAGAGTTAATTAAACAGCCGTTTTGTTTCAGTAATGATCCACTGTGTGCGCGTACTCAAAGGCCGTTATTAACTTCGCGCAGCGTTATATTAATAGCTACTCGTCACTCTTCACGCTTCTCTATTCTTTACTTTTCCTGCAATTCTGTAGGTCTTGGTCCTAGGTCTTGTTGAAGACCTAATAAGAATCTTTATTTCATACAGCATTTGCTTAAATCTTCAGTGGATCTTCAACGAATCTTCAGTGAATCTGATTGGGAGACAAATTGTATTGCGAGGCGACGAATGACAAACGAGACGTTCAACTCTGAAACTTGGCACGGTGCATATTTTTTACAGCCAGCGACATCAACACGTTTGTAGAAAAATGCCACACACGGTGCACCATCTGAAGAGTTGACTTTGAGTCGAGTTAACTGTTAAGAAACGCAATGTATCGCGACGGGTACACGTCCATATGTGCGTCATTAGTGGATGATTAATCGGTTCCAAAAGACTTTCGCAACTTACACCATACTAAAGGTTGATACTAAACGCAACAAAAGCTTCTTTACTGCTAATATATTTTCGAGATCTTTGGTATATAATACAAGTTATCTTGTTTTTGTTGCACTTCTACTGCGTCTTATTCCCGTCTTGGGATCGGAAAATCCTGGATAAACGCGTCTACTGAAAGCGAAGTCACTCGAGCAGTGCACACGGGAGTATCGTGAACAACATATTGAAACAAATGTGTTCCTAGTAAAGTTCGATATTAATTCTAGCAGAACCAGGTTGGAGGTTGGAAGTCTTTAATATATTACGTTGCTATCCATGTTCCTTCAACATCAACAAGCACTAACTGGAAAAGTATTATACTGTTTCGGTTATTAAACATTTCATTCTATTAGGTTGATCAATGTTCATTTCGCATAATACGGGAATGTCCATCAATTGCAGGCCACACCGCAATGGTGCACATAAAACGAATCGTACCAATTAATACGAACGCCACTCCCATCGAATTATTCAGTTGCACGAGGACGGAAGCCAGATAAATCTAAAAAGCTCCGCCGCAATTGTCCATTATTCGGGCATCAGCGCGGACGTGCCGGTTATTCCACAAACATTGTCATCAAAGAGAGCCTACGTGTGACGCGTATGCAATTACCGCCGACCCAGTGTGAAATTGGCGGAATTGGTAGAGTTGGTCTTTTCGGTGCGCACGCATTCCACGCGCATAAATTGATTAAAACCACCACAAACAATTCCATCGCATGGAAATTTGCATATAATACCGACGCGGCGCACGGTGGGCGCAATTTTTGATTAAATTCTAATTTATAAGCTTAGTGTTTTCGATTGCAATTTGTTTGGCGCACATTTTTCATAGTCGTATTGACTTTGGCGTGTTTTTTGCGCTGTTTTTGCAAACGCTGCCGACCATTCGCGTGCACCTCCTAACTATCCGCGCCGAAACGTTAATGACAGTTATAAATGGTCGTAAAGAATCTGAAAGCCATAAAAACGTATCCGGATTGCTGGTTTCTGTACATTTCTGTACAATTTCACATTCTTCGATTTTTCATTTCTACGTAACCACATAAACCTTCTTTGCTTTCTTTGCTTTTCATTCAACAGTTGACTCCACCCATCTATCTCTAATAAGTACCATTGTTCCATCCCTGAAAAAGTTTGCATATGGTCGTAAATTTTTATATTTTAACAACTACTTGCTTATTATGTTCTTCTTTTGAAAGTAGTCGAAACTTTGTTGCACTATACAATATAGTTTAAGTAGGTACCAGCATATTGTATTTAAAAGCTATGCTGGTATGCGCGCCTGGCGATCTTAAAAAGTAGAGTAGGATACTAACCTTGCATGTTGCAACTTGTGTTCCAACTTGTGGCGGTGTGTAAAGTTGAAGTGCCTGCTTCGGCATTTTAATTTCTGCTTGGAGAAGCTTTCGAAGCTTCGAATATTCGGAGGCTTCATGATTCATGTTTGTGTTGGGAGTGCAGCGACTACATCTCAAGTGATATGGCTGTTGTTTTTCGGTATTCTGAGCAACCGGACTGTAAATAACCAGATGAACACTGTCCAGCTCGTATTACATTACATGCAAATTCTGGATGCTGGGGCTACACAACATGTCCATACTACTTACAAGAAATGGGAACTTGAAAACATCAACAAGTTAGCAGCTGAAATTTTCATGTATATGTTGTCTGTCGAATAGTATTTCGCTATTCGTTATGTCACAATGCAGACCTCGAATCTCTATTTGAATGGTTTCATCTGTTTTTTTTTTAATTCTTTTTATAACATTGGTTAAATTGCATTGATCTGTTCATTGGAGGCATTGTTGTACCTACATCCTCCAAGTTAAATTTCTGTCCCTTCTTGTCAATGACTTCTTTTTCTAAAATGTTAGCATTTCATATATGTTACCGTGTTGACTTTTTAGTTGGATTTGAAGTGCTGGAAGCATGTATAAGCCAAGTTTCTTGCGGTGGTTGAGTTGCTTACTGCATGTGGTACGCAGTGTTGAAGTCTTTCTGGGTGTATGTTAATGCGGCGCAAACTTCTTGCAACTCTGCTAGTCGCATCGAATTCGCCTGCTATCGCCCGCGCAAGTTGCATGCGTGCGAAGTAAGCAGATACGATTATAATGTGCATTGACGACGCCACCAGACGACAGCCACACGCAGCACGAGTTTTGAAGCTCGGGACACGGGAGAAACACGAGGAGTAAGGGAAATAATAAACACTGCTATGTTATTACCACCTACAATGCGCGTAAACTACTCAGATCGGTAACGAGGGCCCAGCAGCCACAGCTCGCTCACAAATATGATGGTTTTATGACGGACGCACCGACGTTGGTTGGCTTTAATAAACGCGTCACCGCATGGCTTCCAATTATGCGCCTTGTTCTACGCCATGAAATTATACCCTTATTGACCTCATGTCACTTCTGATAGACAAGCCCTTGGCACACTGTATACCGCGCATTATTTGAAATGATACACGCTACGCTGACTGGTGTTGGCTGGTGTTGCTGCTTCGACGCGTTTCACAAAATATCGAATTTCGTCGCTGCGCGGTCTTCGCGGGGCTTACGCAGTGTCTTGACGCGACTTTGGTCGGGTCTGGGAGGACCCGAAAACATCTGCTAATTTAGTCACGTTGTGCGGCAGGAAATTATTCAAGCTGTGCCATAATTCAAGGCTGAGCAGTCGCCACTCTTTCTTAATACCAACGGAGCATACATGCGGTTTGAGTTTCTCCCCCTGTTGTGGAAGTGTTTGGAAATGCAAGACCATGTTGCTGGCTGGCATGGATGGTGCGTTAAAGTCTCTGCGTGCGCTCTTATTACTCTTGCCCACCACTCGTGGCTGGTGCGCCGCATATTTTGAATTACAACCAACGTTGTAATAACTCCAGCGCGTAATAAAATTATTAAACGCGCACTGTGCGTGCGATTGCTTTCGGCATTATCTCGCACTATACTTTTTTTTATAATTCCACTATAATTTGATTTTGTAATTGTCAAATTACCGCAATTGTAGTGTTATATTAAGCCTGTTAATATTCAAACAGATTTATGACAAATTATGATGTTAATTGAATATGAATTGGAATCGGGTGTTTATTTCCTCTGTAAAAAAATAATTCAAACACAAACAAACAATTCCAAATGTGTCAGCGGTAATTTGTTAAGTGTGGAATGAGAGTAAAAAACGCCAGCATTGTCGCACACTGAGGGTTGTCGGCTATAAACGAAAACAAAAGCCGACACAAACCAAATAAAAATTCAATTAAAATGCGCCACTTTATACCCAGCTTGTTTAGATTCACATTAATTGTTTGTTCACATATCTGCTATTTTCAAAATTCGTTCTTATTGCGAGCAACGAATTATCACTACCCCTTCGTAAATATAAATATTTGAGTGCTAACATTTGAACATGTAGGATGGTGGTGGTGTCTCTTGACATTTGTATCTCTTATTTTTCTGCTCGTTATTGCGAAAAACCGGAAACGAGTCGCAATGGCGCTGGCGGGAATGAACTTTGCGCGCATTTCATCTGCCTCAAACATCCGGCGGTTATTGCCGCGTGCAGTGCCCGTAATTACATATTTAGCTTTCCGCTAATTGAGTCTTTTTGCGCGGCTTTTTTTCAATGCCATTGGACGTTTGAATGTTGCGTGCTAGGCGATGTGGTTTGACGTTGATGACTAAAGCGAGCGTGCACTCTTTTACACTAATAGACGAATACTCATTACCGTTGCATTTTTGCTAGGTCTTTTACGAGATCCTTCTAACCTATTACACAAATTGCGTATTTATGTAACTTGCAAAATTGAGAGGAGGCTAATGGTTTGAAAGGTTCGGATTTATTATTTTTGCACGCATTTGTCAACGAATTAATATGTCAATTATATATTTTACTGGGAAGGCAATTAGGTTAGTACTTTAGCCAATTAAAATGTATAAAATGAAATAAGAAGTTGACATTTTCAGTACATATTTCAATTTTTATTACCATTGCTGGAGGACGAGTTAAGCACAATTTTTAATATTTCTAATTTATCAGTTCACTTGACCACATGTTAAAGCAACATTACCCTTTTTTTACAAAATTTTGAGCTACCTAATTTGTAAAAAATATACATAAAGATTACTATATTTTCTCACCCAATTACTCTCATAGCGTTCTGCAAACTTCAAGTTTCTCGAATATGCGGCTTGGACTTTGGACTTTGGATTGTGATGGAGGCGAAATCTTCCACTTTATGATGCATCATATTTCCATCCCGGTGTTGCGGCAATTACAAATAATTTTAAAGTTTAATCTAGAATAATTAATGTTATTTGTTAATTGCCACAAAACTAATCAATCCAAGGTAATGAAAAAATTGTGACTGGTGGAAAATTTCCTTATGAAGAAAATGCAGTTTTCAGAAATCGATTATAATTATTGGTACGCTTAATAATAAATAACTGTTATATTATAAACGAAAATTGTTAATTTGAGCTGATAACTACTAAATATATTTATAATGTTGGACAATGGCTAAATTAAAAATGACAATTTATGGAAATTTTATTATATTATATCATATTTTTATCCGCTGTGAATTCGTTCATAAATATAGCAATTATTACGGAAAATTCAATAATCGTACATAAATCAATGTTAAACAGCGTTTTATACACCAAATCTACCCACAAACAATATTTTCTTCATCTTGTATTTAGCCATATCACTGTTACTTAATCCCAATTAAGTCTTAAACGAGAATTTCCCTTTTATATAGCTTGATTGTCGGTAAGTGAACAAAGGACGTTCTTACACTACACTGTACCTTTTATATAAACGCACCCCAGAGTAGCATTAAGTAAACCATAAATTCAGTCACAGCTTAGTTCTTTTGGTTTTGCAGGAAGCTACCCAGGTGACAGTTTACCGAGAGAATAGCTGCGTTGTTTTCCTATATAAATATGTAAAAGATTTTCCAATGCACGTAGGCCTTCGCCAACCAATGGAAAATCTAGCTAATTTGTATATTCTGAAATTTTATTAAAAATACGCAAATTGCTTACAAAATCATAAAAATATATTTAATTCATTCCGACAGTGAGAGGAATTTTATAGAATTAATTATGCACATGTTTTAGTTCGAATTGCGTCCTCCGGGGTGGGAATACCTAGAAATTTGTGCGGAAGTTAGCCGGAAATTGGAAGACGGCTAATAAAATTGCCCGAGATGAAAGCGGAAAAACAAAGGCAATGCAATATATTATCCAGCAAACAAAGCAGAGCGTGAAATTAAAATTAAGCTTCGAATGAATTTAACGAAGAGTGGAATGGTAATTGTAAATGAATATTGTTTTAGCAAATGAACAAACATTTACAACATTTAACTGTAGATAATCTTCTATGTCTATTAACTAGGAGCGTGCAGAACTAAACAATTTGCAAAACCCATAGTGGTTAGAGAAGCTTTGGTAGTTAAACAAATGTCCCATGGCAGTGCTTACAAAAAACTGGCGTCTGTCGCACCTGAACACATTGCATTTGTCTTGCATACATTATTAGTTTTAATGAAGAAGTTTTTGCCTCATTGCGCGATTGCAGTGCGATGCATGTGATGCGCCTAGCGAGACGAACCTCGCGCGCAGACCATTACTAGTTGTCTAGCATCATTACGAGGCCGAGACGAGCGGCGCTTACGACACGCGGAATGACGGAATTAAGTAGTTTAATGAGATGCAAGTAATATGTGTAGTATGGGCACGATACAGTTAGATTGTCGCAGCGGGGCAAGTTGCGGATGTTATAAGAAACAAGCAATAACTGTGATAATTTCATAGGAAGTTCCACTAGATTGGAAAGCAGGATCATGAAATATACAAAATATTATACTGCGCATAATTCAAGGCTTGATTTTTATGGATGCTCTTGGTATGGGAGATACGTAGTTGGACCACAACCACGTGTACATTCTATTGGTTTGCGAGTATCTGCAGAATGCCTAAGCCATCGCGAATATCTCATGAATGCCTCAACTATTGCAGTCATGGGATATCGATTAAATTTATGTGCTGCTAGTTGCTGGTTATGATTTTTGCGTTACACGCACTTAATTAGCTCTGGCTGCATTGTTCATGCTAAATTCCACGGTTTGTCGCTCATTTCCTAGCTGCCTGGGCAAAATGGTAATTTACTGCGAGTAGCACGCGGGGTTTCATAACTCGAGACTCTTGCAAATCCCAGAAAAGTATGATATAATTGCGGAAGTGCGTTTACGTCGGTTACACACGTCGTTGACTTATCGCCAGCGAAGCTATGGCGAATTAAGCGCTATGCGTGTCCGAGGCGTGCATCGAAGGAATATTAACAACCACAAAGTGCATCAAATCGAATCGCATTCATCCTTTGAAAAGCCTCCTGCTCGGGCCACGCGCAATGGAAACCAGCGATTAATACACGTCTGATGTCGTGTGTTGGACCAACCGGACACCGAGTCGGAGTAACCTAATGCAGCGACACTTAATAATCTTGCGTGTGTCCACTAGGAAAGTCAGCCGTTTGAGAAATTGCTTATATTGCTGACAAAACGACGTAGGATGTGAAAAAGTTGCTATGATTTAAGAATTATTACACGTCCGGATTAACTTGACATCAGTTAGCTTAGCACAGTCCATCTTAGAAGCTCACAAATAAATATTTTATCATTCAAATTACTTTTCCGAGGTTCTAAGAAGAAAAGTCTTTAGTACAATCCTGTGCTCCTATATTTTGCGTGATTTACCACGCATGTTCCAAACCGAGAATTCTTAGAAGTCATCCGAGGATAAAGCATCCTCGCGCAGGACTTCAACAGCCAGTCTATAAAGTTAACATTTTGCATTTTTCCCATTCCAGCGGAGTCGCGCAGCACCGCAAAAGGCTTGAACATTAAAAACCGCCGTGCGCAGTCTTGTACTTTATGCGATCGCAAAACAGACCTGTTGACAATAAAATTAATGTACATTTACATCTCACGCGCCGCACCGCCGACTTATTATTATTTATTGCGCGCCAAGTTCGCGGACGGCACTCGCGAGTCGGGTCAGTGACTAAACGACGACAAATTGAAAATCCTCGGCCGCTCGCGTAAAACACTCACGCGTCATAAATTTCCTAATAAAGCGGACTTTATTATATCGTCGCAATTAACTCGTGAAGGACTCTTACATTAGTTTGAAAAGAAAATATGGATACATTTCTGTCTATGCCTAAATAATACTTAGATCCTGTCACGGTTGAGGATTTCTCTGGTTGATGCTCATCTGGGGGGGACTCGCTTAGCTGCTACCGTGACTCGATTTGACCGGAACCTTACTGTGA
>JAODVP010114585.1:0-22827 GCA_025400035.1 Tetradonia laticeps
TTTTGGCTTTATTATGTAACCTAATCTAACCGCTTTGTAAAAATCTTTGGAGTTTAAGAAACTAAAGTTTTACACTCAACACAAAAAACAACCTAACCTAACTCTGTTAACATAAAACACTGTAAGATTAAATTACTAACAACTAAAAAGACTGAGCAAAATTTATACTTCCGCTGATCTCAAAACCGTTTCGGTTAACCCGGGTTTCGATTAACCGAAGTTCTACTGTATTTATGAAATCGATTTTTTTGGAAATCGGGTTATATTACCATTTTTTTAACAAATCCAATTTTATATAAAATCAATTTCGAATAAAGGCGTGTTATAAAAAATCACTTATATTTATAATCAGAGAATATCCCTAATCATCCAATGAAAGTGTGTCGGTAGCAGCAACACACAATAAAGGAAATCTTCCAAAAATCCAATTCAATGAAAATGAACTAAACCGAGATTTTGTCGGCGTAAACAATCACTATATACACTACGTATATTAATAAAATAGGTATGTAATTCTTAAGTCATTATTTTCAAAGTAGGTACTTATTTATACATGTATGTATATAAATACATATGTACATACAAATCCGATTGGAATCTACTACTCGTATGATTCTTGAGAGGCATAATCGTAGTTCATAATAATCGGCCGGCGGCGAGACCTTTTACGCAGTGTAAAAGCATTAAAACTGCTTGCGTAACACATAAATCTAACGTTTTTATAGCAACACATAATTCACGTTTGGTGTTATATCGAAACATGCGCTAATGCTACATTTTTAAGACCATATTAGGATTACTTATTATCCATGAACCATGAGCAATGATTTTATCCTAGTGGAAAATTTTTATTATGGTGTTAAATTAAATATAGTAAATAACTGGTTTGATTTCTTCACATGATTGATTTGAAAAAATCAAAGGCACAATTTAATATTTTACTCAATTTTTGTATGTATACTGACAATTGATAATTTCATAACAGTGATTATCCGAACTGGTAGTAAGTCCCAATATCCCAATATATGCGGATAAACGGAAATCTTAATTATAAACCACTGCCATAATAAAAGCAAAAAATGTGGCTCAATTGAGTGATAAAAAGTAGAAAGGAAGACAAAAAATGTTCAAACACTATAATTTCCTACTTGAATCAAGATAAACATGAAAAGATACAGGGAACCTTCTTGGAAACCCTTAAATTGGGTTGGGCCTGGAAACTAAATACTAAGAAGCAAAGATAGGTGCGGTACTAATATAATAATCTCCTCATACTACACATTCCCGACATAACATACAACACAGACATATACACAGCGGCGTCAGCAAACGTTATTAGCGTTATTAAACAAGACACATTTAAAAGACTCGCCAATTGCAATTCGTTAAATACTTAAAACGATTGCTGGTACGCAGGGTTTTTAACCTCAAGTCGTAAATAATCACACAAACGCTGCACAAACATACAGGAAGCAAGTATTGTCTTCACTTCTTGGTAATCAGGGTTTGCTACGCACACACTACCCACGTTCATGTATCGAACCGAAGAATAGTACTTCCTACAGCATGACCTAACAAAAATAACAATGAAATTACAATTTTATTTGTAATTAATCTGCGAGACTGCATGTTTTCGCAGGACTATGAGGAAGAACGTAAATCATGATATAGAATCATGTAAAAATATGTATATATCTACAATAGAAATCGCATGGATTTGTTCATGTTACACGTGCACGCACGTAATCAGAAAATGTATAAATATAAATATCCAAGAAAACGAACATTTCATCAACATGCACTCATGGCAGTCGTGCTTGCATTGGTTTTAACTAAGATTTACGGGATAATAAACTTGACGTGTCCTTCAAGTCAACCCGTTGTTGTCTCAAGAATAATTCTTATTGTACAATCATAATATTGATTATGCATTTAATCCCATATCACTAAAAATAATTACGCTAAAGAATTCCAGTATGTGCGGAATTTGACGCAATTATTTTATTTATATGGCAGTAATGCCACTAAAGAAAATGTATTGATTCGTGCTACAAATTGAACTTGAGCACAGGAGCGATCAGTGTAGTCGTGTTTATAAAACGCACACGAGGATTGTTTCACGGTGATATCGTCACTGGGCAACCACACAACTGTGGTGACCCACTTGTAGTCTGACTTTGTTGAATTCCACAGATATTCTGCTAATACATACATATGTAGGTATATTGAACATCTAAATATAGCTAAACGATTTATTGATAACAACAGTAACAGCTATATCATCATTAAAACTTCTGTTCAATTGTAATACGTATTAATCTGTAATATCTCAAATGTACATGGAGAAAAGTTCTCATGAGTTTCATCAACATCATCACCACCTGTATCGAAACGTTTTGCACGCCGTATCTTCCCGCAAATCATCTGATTGCATACATTGCGTATATTGTCTTATATTGTTTCACCAGTTTCTACATTGCACCATCCTTCATCTACCATGGATGTTTATCGTATAATGAACGAGTCAATCAGATGAAGAACGGAAGCGTAACTATTTAACTAACTGCATTTATAAATAACTGAATATGTATAGACAATTTTTTAAAATTATTATTAATTAGAAAATTGATTAAATAAACCAGTCCCTTTGGTTTTATTGTCATTATCAAGATTCTAGAACATCATTCTGCAAATTATCTTTATATTATATTTATATTATTTTCTCTACATTTCTCTCAGTTGCTTTCTAAATTTCGGTTATTTTTGTATATTTCTCTAATTTTCTCTATATTCCTCTAATATATTATAACCATCTTTAAAGTGCTGTATACAAGATGGTCCGAAAGTCAATAATAACCCGCAACACTTGGTAGGCTAAGTTACGACGTTTCTTTAAAAAATATTTTAAAATTCTGCCGCATGTCTTTCAAAATGGTAGTCATTTAAAGAGAATCTCGCAAATGTGATGTGTTTTTGATTGCTGTACCTATAAATCTTTTTTTATTATTGCTGTTCGGATGGAGTATTCTTAAGTAATGCCGCTACAAATTACAATTCAAAATTTGTAAGCAGTTTGCTTGGAATTCCAGAAAATATGCGTTAATGTCAAAGTATGACCTGGAAACACATTAGCATTAAACTTTGACAGCCTCTCTTGAAAACAGATGAACATTGCTATTGCGGCAAGTGACTTTGAAAGTTGGATAAAAGTTCAAAATGGTATAACACTTACTTTGTTTAAATTTTCTGCCCCGTGCCCAGGAATATGTCGCAATATTTGCTAATTGTAACAATTCCGTGCCCGCCTTAATTTAGATGCAGAAAAGAAAAATGTTTAACACCAGAAAACAAATTATCAATAATTTTAAATTTATACTAAGTTTTTAACCCCAAATTAATCTATGAGTGTTTAAAAAGCTGTTTTATAAAAATGCAAAGTTACATATTTTTATATCCAATAGTTTTGAAAATATAGCTAAGTTAGCTTAAGTTTTCAGAAACTCACGAAAAACCCGCGACCGCAAATTTTTAAATGGCTCTAGCTAGCTACCCTATTTTCTCAAGAGATCTGGAATTGGTGTCAAATTGTAGCTGTTTTCCTACTCTCTACAGTGGTATGAAAATTGGCAATTTTAATAATAATTATAACATCAAAATTAGAGTCAAAGTTTAATATGGGATCTTTTTGAAAAAGTACATCATTTAAAGTTTTCAAAAAAATTCATTAATTACTGTACAGCTGTACAAATTTTCATGCCAAATATGAATGTGGGAGGATAAAGGGATCAATTTAAAAATATATATATTACTACTTGAGGTTGGCCTCCGTCGCGTCAGGATGTGGGACTACATTAGCTAATTCTCTTTCCATCACACAACGAGCGAGTCTAAATGTTTTTTACACATAAAACACCGATCACGACAATCGTTTCTTTGTAATTTGAATCCTTCCGAAAATAACATTTGAACCTAGAAATCTTCTCTATATATAATTTTATTTATATTGGTTCCAAAACTACCTACAACCCCAGAAATGATTATTAATTTGAATTAGAAATCACCACTTCAAGGCATATTTGTAACCATGTTTCATGTGTAACCAATATTTAGGTGCGCTCGTTGTGTGATGGAAAAGATATTTTTGAATGGTGGGTTAGATACTATGGGTTATTCAAATTGTAAAGATAATAGGCGCTGATGGTCTAATTGGTAAGGCAATCAACCGGTAAATGATAGATTCGGGTGCCGATCACGCCAATCTTTTCTTTATTATTTGAAATCTTCCCATCTACCCACATTCATATTTGGCATGAAGAGTTGTACAGGTGTAAAGTAATGAATGTTTTTTTTGAAAATTTTAAATTATGTACTTTTTCAAAAAAAATCCTATATAAAATTTGACTTAAATTTTGAGGTTATACTTAGTATTAAAACCTGTTATGTTGCATACCACTGTAAAGAGGAGGAAAACAGCTACAAAACAACAGCACTTCCAGATTTCTGGTGTAAGGTCAGCGTCTAGTGCGATTTAAAAATTTGCGGTTATCGGTTTTTTTTCTTCGTTTTTTTAACTAACATGCCTGTATTTTCAAAACTATTAGAGATAGATACTTCTGGTTTCGTATTTTTTACTTATTTTAGCACCAAGAATAAGTGTGCCTAATTCGATTCAAATCGGAAGTGGTGAGGTAAAGTAGTTGTGTCGGGTTGACGTGGAATGACCCACATAATAAAAATATCAGTTAATTAAGTATTTATTTTATCAGTACAACTAATTATTTGATAGATTTAATTGACATCGACATAAAATCTCCTGTGGAGAAATGACTTTTATACCATACCTGTTCTAATTTAGTTTGCATAAAGAAAAATTATTAAGAGCATTATATAAAAATAAATCGAATCCTTCAGGAATATTTTTGTAATCTAATATAAATGACAGTTTATTTGGTGACTATTAAAAAAGAATCAAATCTCACGAATATTAAAATGCAGCAAGATTGGTTACTCCACGCAATCTAATAAACCACATACATAGTTCAGTTCCTTTGTCAAACGGCAAATTACTACAAATTAGCACCGCTTGCCGTTCCCAGCAACAATTTAATATACATACAGGTATAATACAGATACACAACACTGTGAATTAAGGTTTCAGTTTATGCAATGAAATTTCCTAAATTCCCAAGAGATTAACCTTAATTCCGATATGTAGATATCTACGTCACATCAACTTTAAATCCCAAATAATCATAATACATCATTTTCACACGTAAATAATAATAAGTACATTGCGGATTTTACTTATTGTTTGTATTACTATAAATACAGCAAAAGCAAATATGGGTTTGTTGTTATGTCGAAACAAGGAAATGATAAGCTAAAAAAAAACCTGGCATGTCCGTGCTGCATTCTTGTCCAAGACCCTCCAGCGGTGAAATCAACTAAGCTTATGCATATTATATGATTGGATATGTCTACTGTATTTAGTACGCACGCAACCAACGCGTAATCATTCATCAACCCACAAATTGCATGCGTAAATACGTTCGAAATAATAAAAACCATTTCATGTAGTGCAACTGTGCAACAAATAAATAAACCTAATCAACTAATTACACGACTACGAATGTGTTACAGAAGTAGAACTTACACCATTTACCGCACGTCTCGGTTAATGCACACACGCATACGCGGCAATTATGATAAGCAGACCTCAATCAGTAATCAATAATACACGTAAGTCTTATGTTTGATAGCTCTGCATTTGTAATTACAGCATGATGCAATATTTCAATGTTTACTTTGCTTAGTCTATATAACATACAAAAAATATTAGAGTCGCACATTTTTCCCACATAAACAGACAATACACCATTAAGGCACACTAGTGCGTAGTCTATTCATTGAACCATTAATGTACCTTCATTCTGAATGAGTCTCAAAAGTCTGGACAATCAGCACTAGCAGGACACAAGATACAATAAAAAGATAATGCTTGGATAACAAAGTCACTCATTGCTAGTTCCATTGTTCGAAAAGCTCTTATTGTTCTTAATTGCGTTTGTCTGTTATTCCAATTTCAATGTTTGATAATACATACATGGTTAAATGTTAAACTCACAATCAGCAACTTTGTGAAGTTGTATCAAAATGGGTTAAGGAAGATTTCAATTGTAACAACATTTTTTCTATTTGTTGCCATGTTTTCAGTAAGTTCATTTTAGTTAAATTATATCACCGACATTATTAATGGAGTGTCTAGACATGTCAACATGACCTCCAAGAAGTCATTATCTCCTTGATGGAAAGCAAATATTGAATGGTCGTTAATATTTTGCACTTCTTGGAACTATACTATACTTATTCACATATTAAGCGAAGGTAATTTTCACAAAGGTGTCAACAATATGACATTTGCTATACGTTCCTCAAAAACCAGTTCCTACACTTTTACAATGCATATATTAATAATGATCTTTAATTAAATATAAATGAACAAATACAATTGCCATTAGAAAGAACAATAAAATATAAGTATAGTTAATCAAATTGTCAGTTCTAATATTTAAGAATTCAAATTTGGATATAAAAAGACTGGAATTACCGGGATTCGAACCAGGACTTTACTTAAAATTAATTTCTGTTCATCAGACGGGACGCGACTTTATGAGGAGACACAAGAATGATATCACGTTATGATAAGTGAACAAAATGTTTCTTTACTTATTGTTTATAATTATTTACCTGTAATTGTAAGCACATCTTACAAGGAATTTTCAACTGTAATCAATACGAAGTAAAATTGTGAAATGTAATGAATTGAGTAACCGGGACTTGAACCTAGACAATTAAATAATTTAGTAATTATATTAGAGCGGAAAACTTATTTTTAGATTCAAATCTTCTATAATATTCTTATAATAATACGCGTAATGCCTAAAAATCGTTCAATTCGCGGATTCAGGAGTGAAGACAGGTTCAGTCAAAATGAGGATGCCGAGCTCTTACATACTAATGTAAAATGAGAATATCTTTGCGGATTTTTGTGTTATTAACTAGACATCTACAATTCCTATTATGACGTTAAGTGCGTTCACCTTCTGTCTTCATTTGCAGTTTTTTCTTTCTGAAGCCTTCTTGCTTCACTTCTGTGCGGTTTGCCGAGCAGGTTGTTCTTCTTTCACATCTTATTTACACACTCGTTGCCGCCGAGTGATATCCGCTCTAATGCGGTGCGCGTAATTAGCGGTCGAGGCGTACTAGGCGACAGGTTGTTTAATATAACGAGTGGAAGTACATAATTTTAACTATCTACTGACTATATAGTCATACACAACTAGGGTTGCCAGGTGCTCTATATTTAATATGACTTTCCTATTTTGGGTGACTACCTCATATCTCATATTAAGTTAACACCTTAGAGACAAAATCTCGTATATCCTGGTTTTCACTCAATACTTAATTTAAACTTTTTGGTTAATTGACTGGAAACTGAAACTTTTCACTTTTCTGTGGACGCCATAATCCACTATCAACCGGTAATTAATGGATTCTGGTTCGAATCCCTATCACTCCATCCTTTTCCTTGCAATTTCGATGCTTGTTATTGGAACTAGAACTATGCTTTACTTGCTTTTCGAAAACACATATACAATACACATATACATACCGTGAGCTTTTGCTACAACTTTTAATTCACCGACAAATATCCAAAAACGTCTAAAAATATCTATAATCCCTATAAATATATTCAAAAACGTCTACAAATGTTTTAAAATACCTAAATATTTTTAAAATGGCCGAAAATGTCCAAAAATGTCTAGATATTCCTAAAAATGTCTAGCGCTGTCCACTGCTAAATCCTAATGTTTTAAAATGCAAAAAAATGCGTCTAAAACTATCTAGAAAACTTTTAAAATGCCTGATAATTTTAAACATGTCTAAATATACCTAAAAATGCCCAAAATTATCTACAAAAAGGACAGGAATTCCTAAAATTATCCAAACATGTCTAAAAATTCCTAAAATTACCTAAACATATCTAAGAATTCCTAAAAATGTTTATAATTGACAATAAATGTCTTACATCTAAGGCTATCTAAGAATGTCCAAAATTGTTTAAAAGTTTCCTAAAGATGTTTTTAAATGCTTAAAACCATCTTAAAAGGTCCAAATTTCCTAAAATTACTGAAGCATGCCTAAGACTTCCTAAAAATGTCTAAAACTGTCAAAAAATGACTAAAACTGCCCAGAAATTCCTATAAATATCCAAATGTGCCTAAAATTGTCTAAGAATTCCTAAAACTGTTTAAGACTGAGCATAAATAAATAAAAATGTCTAAAAATACCTGGGCATTCCTAAAAATATCTAAAAATTCTTTAAAATGTGTTAAAGTGCCTAAATACTTTTATAATTCTTAAAAAACTATAAAACTAAGGTAGCCAAAAATCCTCTATAAATTCTTAATATGCCTATAAATGTCAAAAAATGCATAAAATTGTCTAAAAATGTCCAAAACTGACCATAAGTGTCGAAAAATGTCTCGAAATATCTAAAAATGTCTAAAAACGTCCAAAAATGCACTTAACACTAAAATTTGTTCCCAAAACTCCCCAAAAATGTTTAAAAATACCTAAAAATATCCAAAAATGTCCAAAACTTAACAATAAAATATGTTCCCAAATTTTTTTTCTACAAATTAATGTCTAAAAATTTTTATCCTTACGTTCGATATAGGGATCTTCAGGTTAACTGTTGCTTTATTTGCTTCAAAAACTTCATTCTCGTTTGCGCTTTAGTTGCCGTTTTATTATAAATAATAAGAAAAAAGCTCACATATTTTAGGACAAGCTATATTTTCAGGAAATAAAACTGGTAACCCTATGCACACACTCACATCCATCCTGTCATCCAGTCACAGGAAAAGAAAATTTGAATATGTTAATATGTAAAAGATTCAAATACAGAAAAGGAAGTTAACAACTATTAAAAATTTCGGTTTCATTTAATTACTCGTGCGAATTCAGAGAACATTATTCATCAGTAAACAACAGAAGCAACCATAACACAATAAGCACATTAATTTACTGAATTAAAAACACGTTTACAAGGACAAACATTGTAAAATTCGCATTAAAACTTCTACTTCTTGAAATTCTAAGCAACTATTTACAAATAACTTCCTTACTTTTAATTTTTTATTGTAAATAAATGTAAGACAATATATAATTTATGTAACCCAAGGAAGAATCAAGTTTCACTGTATTTTTCTTAAATTCATTATACAATTAGCAACTTATAAATAATACTAGTCATTACACACCTGATAAACGACCGACGTGAGTAATTCCATAGTGAACGTTAGCAACACTGGTAAATTTCGTCCGTAAGTGGCGATTATCTCAACTCTTTCAATTGCTGCAACTGCAATCTCCCAACATGGACTCTGGTTACTTTAAGGGCTTCTTCAAACCACTCAAGGGCACCACTGCCATACCAGCACAGCGACTTGTACACGCATGTTTCCAAAGTATATATCGCACTTTCGTTTAAATGCCTACGACTGTCCAACCCGACAACATCAACATCACATTTACACCTGTTTGCCCTGAGCGCATGCGAGCAAACCACTTGGCAAACACGAATCACACGAATGCGAAACTATTCTTGTGCGTACGTATCTGCAGAGATGCAGCGTCTCTTGCAAATAATAAATATGATGGCTTACACTCCCACCAAGTGCAAAGTGGTTATTACGATAATAGCAGCGTAGATATACACACAGCCGGCTTTGATGCTTCTGCTTGCGATAGCTTAACGCAACTGACTTGTTCCAAGTCACAAGCGTCACAAGAATATGGGTGCAGTGTGTATGTACATATCTACCGGCGTTGAAGGTAGAAAAAAGTGGGGACCTGACACGCAACACACATGCAAGAGCAAACGGAGTTTAAGCGTAGTGAGACTGGTAAAAGATGACTTTCCTTGCGATGAAAGTAACAAAAGCGTCTGGTCTGTGATACTCTATCTAGTCTAGCTTCCTGTGACTGTGAGCTTATGTAGCTCCAGGCTCAAATAACAGTCATGTGACTTAACCAGTCAATAAGCGCATTAAAAATTCAAATCTTACACAGGAGTTGAGGTACAGCTTTTAAAAAAACAAATATTTTTTTCACAATAATGAAATTTCCAGCTTTGTTTCACTTTAGGTGTTAATTTTAGTGACGCCAAGAGGAAAGTGAATAAAAGCGTATAAAATGTAATTAGCTTTAATTTCTGCGCTAAATAACGTATATAGCCCGAACAGTTTATCCGCATCCTTTAAAAAACCAAAATATTGAAAAATTCTCTTGCATTAAAAATAGCAAAAACTGCAAATGGTAGGCTAGTACTGATTTGTTAATGAGAATCATGAATATTAGAAGTCATTTACACCTCTAATAAGTACGAATTCGATTCGAACCCAGAATTTAATTAATATTATTTATATTCACTTGGCTTCAAAAATTAATCGAAGCCGGTTGGAAAAATAATATCGGATTTATTGGATTAGAAATTAATAAATATTATCAATAAAATATACAAGACTTCGTAATTTCATTAATTAATTATGATAATCATGAATATTACAACACATTGTCAGCACTGATAACCACTCTCGAAAAACTTAAATGTTTCGAAATTTTTTCGTTACATTAACGATGGGCCTCGAACCCATAACCTTTGGTTAACTAGACCAACGTATTCCCAAATTTAGATTGTATGCATATCAAAAATGAATTTCTATGAACTCCTTCATATAAACAGAGACACTTGTCAGAGGTGAAATGTAGTTGGCTATCGAACCCCATGGGAGCGCGTAGGTCTAGTTAATCAAAGGTAATGGGTTCGAGTCCCATCGGTGGATCATTTTTCGGCAATATTCTCCATTTCCTCGTGAAAAGGTAAATTCTGATTTAATATTTCTAACTGAATTATAAAACAGTAATACACAATGCTACATTATTTGTAATGTGTAATAAAACATTAGTTTAAAATACTGACAGTGCTCAAGCATTTCTGTAGGATTAAGTATGTTAAGTTATGTTAGCTATCGAAATTCCTTTAAGTTATACTACGTGCCGTTAATCTAAACATGAATTTACCGAGAAAACTGAGACTACCTATAATAATAAATTAATATCAATTGTGAAATTAACGTATTGAATTTCCGACATGTATTGTTATTTGTAATAGTCCACAAATTTCGTTCTTAAGCAGCATTAGTATATCTCAGGAAATACATAGAGGATTTTGAAAATTACATTTGTTATGGATAGAGTAAAGTGGGGGAACTTGGGACGATTTTTGAAAAATATTCATCACCACTTTGTGATCTCAGATTTTTTACTATGTTTACAATAAAACCAAAAATATTTCAATAATCCAAAACGTGTTTTTACTGGTTAATGGGCCACCCAAATAAATCAGTTTAATTTCAAGGAAATCAATGAAATTAATTTTTTATTGATAAAATAAACGTTATTGAATAATGAGGAACTGTAATATTGTTATTTTTACTGTAAGAAAATATTTTAAAACATTTTTATCGAAAGCTCAACACGGCGAGAACTTTACTTACTCGACAGACAACCTTGAAGAACATTAAGACTGGCTAGTCCACTAAAACGTATTGCTTGCACATTCAGCGCCCAGTCCAAATACCCCGAATACGAATTGTGGCAGATACAACTCATATCTCATGAAAGGAACTGATATCATGATTAAATTCTCTTGACACGGCATTAACTGACCTTAAACAACATTGGTCATTCTAGATCCATCGCAATAAGTGCGTTATTCTTGCTGTAGAAGAATTCTACATTGCGTAAAAGTAATTAGTGGGGCTACGGAACGCACACATCGTTTTTGTTTATTGTCTAGCTATCACAATAATTATCCAAATTCGCTCAAATTTCGTGTGCCGCCATAAAATACCGTTTTGCAAGCCAATCAACCAGGTGAAGGAAACGGAAGATGGACTGGTCCACGTTCCACGTATGTCCGTGTTCCCCCATTTTAATCTATATATTGAAATATGTAAGTAAGCTACGATTCGTCCACTACTTTGACCAATTTGAAATTCCCTAGTTAACATTGATGAAAATTTAAACCGCCTTAATTTTAAACGTGGGAGTTGTTGTTATTTACTGCGTGACTTAAATGTAGTTTATTCCAATTCATGCACATACGTAGGTATGCATGTCGTTTTTAATTCAATTTGACCATGGACTCGCCTGCGTTGCACTGATTTAATGAATGGAATTATATGCAATAACTCGAACCCCACCTCATACTTGAGTAGCTGTGTTATTACATACTACATATTACATATCATACACCAAGAATCACATTTGCCTGCGTCCATATTTAAGCCGATAGTTTGATAGTCAAGGGACCCGTCTTGATGAAGCTTAATGCTGATTGTGATGTGTCACATTCCTTCGAAGTGCTCAAACCTTCATTGATATTAATATGCGTACCAACAACAATGTACGTTCCACATCTACCAGATGCGCTTAAAATGCACGACGCATATGATGTTTTGATGTTGTACATGCAAATGTGGACAAATACATGAATTTTTTACATTATTCAAGCAGCGTGGCGGAGAGGCTGGCGTCGGTCCTTAAAGTTTCTAGGTAGGTAGGCTTTATCATGTTACGTATCAGTATTTTAAAATGACATTTTCTAAATGCCTCTTAGCATTACCTACTTTGTTATCTTCTAGGATTATAACTATTTTGTGAAGCTTTAGTAAATGGAGTTTGATTTGTCTATCAGTTAACGTAGCAAACGTCAATTTCCTGTTATAAAATTGTTTTGTTCCGCATTGTTCCCTCACTCTGTCGCCAACTTATGGCTGATCGCTTTTAAGTGTTTGTAGTACTTGCAACGCTGAGTGCATGAAATTAAAGGGGCTGGAAACGGAAAAGGAAATGCTGGGTTTGCATGAATGCAACAAAATCAGTCAATGGATCGACGGTCTATTCATTACGTTTACATATAGCAAAGAAGTGCACGACACAAATAGTTCACATAACTGTATATTAGCTATATTGTCTTACCAGGAGTTTTTTATTTTGTGTTTTTTACTTATGTCTCAGGAAGCGATTTATAAAAAGAAGTGTGGTCTGGCTTGTTATTTTTCTTTTCATTTGTTCAAACTTTACCGCCTAATATAATTAAAAACACTATAGTTAATACTTAACAATAATTTCCTATAAACAATTGACAGCGAACGATTAAAATTTAACATCAAAATATGTAACTACAATACCCTATTTATACCGTATCGTTGCGAAGCAATAGTTAATTCATATACATGTTTACATAAACACTGACATTTTAAAACGTAAAATATCCAATCAGTTATAAAGCAACGCTGTAAAGCTGCGTATTCCAAACTAGAGTTAAAAATGCCTCATTCTCGAAGCTTGCTTAAATAAACACGCGTCGCTCCACTTATTAAACTGCAATTATCGATCGTCCATCACTTCGAATAATTATAATTGACCGATCGTAACCTCTACTACGCTAATATTTGTTTGTAAAAACAGACCTCGCCGTCAGACCACACAGCAAAATAAACATTCCAGACTTATTCAGCAATTTTACAGAGCTACTTAATAACTTAATGCTCGACATAATTGATTTTCAATATAAATTGATTTAATTAAGTGGTTCGTTTAATGATGAAACTCGATTTGCACACAATTTATATACACACATACTTAAAATATGTGTAGCACTCCCTATCTCTCAAAGCACAACGCAATATCTTTAACTAACAATATGTATTTAGATATTTCGCCACAGGTAACTTTCCTCCGCCTAATTTTTCATATGAAACAATCAACATGCGTGCACGTCGCTTACACCTTGGCACGCGCTACACACCCATCTGATAATAATGACGACGATGACAAATTTGAACAGTTACCTACATACTTTGTCTATACAAATATCTAAGGCAACAAATCACAAACTTTTAATATCTAATTACACTGTGGGTGTTTTTGCCAAGACAAAAATCCAGTCGTTGATTTTCATTCAATAAAATCCGAAATGTTTTTCTTAATTTATTGAGGTTATGGAATTTTCCCTATAAAAATTCTTCAGGTTTTCATTAATAACTCTCAAACAGCTTGAGTTATCTTTACAAATCAAAAAGCATTTTGTAGATTTTGCTGATGGGGAAATTTCTCATAATTTGTTAGTACCCCAATGCTTTTGACAGGAGCCAAGGTTAAAATTTAGTTTTTCCTAAAAAATTCCCAAATGACTTAAGCTATATTTACAATTT
Organism: Tetradonia laticeps; assembly: GCA_025400035.1. Classification (NCBI taxonomy): domain Eukaryota; kingdom Metazoa; phylum Arthropoda; class Insecta; order Coleoptera; family Staphylinidae; genus Tetradonia; species Tetradonia laticeps. Next base: position 14,349 of record JAODVP010114585.1, read on the forward strand.
AAAAAACAGTTGCAGATAAGGAAATTTCCCTTAATATGGCCATTAGAAATTTCGAAATTGACTAATATTTACTTTGTTTCTAGTATTTTTTAGCCGAAGGATAAAATTAAGTTTTTGCTAAGAAACTCCCAAATTACCTAACCTATCTTTACAAATCAAAAAGCATTTTGTAGATGAGGAAATTTCCCATAATTTCACTTTTCGAAATTTTGACATTGAGTAATATTTACTTTGTTCCCAGTATTCTTAGCTAAATTGAAGGTTAAAACTCAGTTTTACCTAAGAAACTCCCAAATAACTTAAGCTATATCTACAAATCAAAAAGTATTTTGTAGATGAGAAAATTTCCCACAATTTGCCTTTTCGAAATTGGAATTGATTAACATTTTCTTTGTTCCCAACAAACTTAACTGAAATCAAGTTTGAAATTCAGTTTTTCGTTAACAACTCGCAAATGGCTTAAGTTATCTTTACAAATTAAGAAGCATTTTGTAGCTGCGGAAATTTTCCATAATATGGCCTCTCGAAATTGTCCAATACATTAGAACTTGGTTATAACGTCCACGCCTTGTGCGTCAACTCTGGGACTGCGTCATTTATACTTTGTAGGGCGATATTTTCAACATTGAAAATAGAAAAAATTACTTTCTACATTAGATTTCTACAGTCATACTTTTTATTGTAAATGTTACATATATGTACATGGTCAATCTAGAATTTTAGTGCCGTTTATTCAAAAAAATAATGACAAAGTAATATTTAAAGATAAAAATTTACCTGAACGGTTATAACGACAATCGGTTATTGCATCACTATTTTTACGGTTCCTTCGGTGGCGCTATAACAGAGTTCTACTGCATTTTTTGCTCCCAGTATTTCTAGCAGAATTGAAGATTTAAATTTAGTTTCTCCTAAGAAACTCCCAAATGACTTAAGTTATCCTGACAAATGAAAAAGTGTTTTGTAGATGAGGAAATTTGCCATAATTTGCCTTCAAGGAAATATGAAATTAATTAATATTTTCTTTGTTCCCAATAAATTTGACTGAATTCAAGGTTAATAGAATTGTTAAAGTTTTCGGAATATGACTTCAAATATGTAATAAGTAATATTATTCTCAATAAAAATTAACCAACGTACATTTTATCTACCGTGTTACCACAGCAATAACAATAGAAGTTTTTAGAAAACTCAATATTCATATAGATATTTTGAAAAATAACTCCTATACAACAAGTATTATAGAAAGTTGTAGAGGAAAATTAGAAGCGCTTAATCTATTTAAACAGCGAGTATGTGAGTACAACGCATATCAAAAATAACTTACGTTTGTGCAGCTAAGCTTTGTGAATCGTTGCGTCCGAAATAGAAGGCATTGGAAGCGCTAGATGCTCGCAACGCAAATAAACACATTTACATTTATTCACATGCCTACGCACTGTAGTGTCGTCAAAAGTCGGACCCAAATAAATGTGCTTTATAAATAGGAAATATACAAACTATAAAAATGCTAATATATGCTAGATAAATTTCAAACTCAATGTCAAAATAAATGTCGCATTAATTTCATCAGATCTAAAAAACCTAAAAAATGAAATAAATCGTAAATCAATATTTTCCGCAGCCACATACATATATTATTCATGCTTCTGTCCATTTTTACCGCCGACAAATCATGTTATGCTAATTAAAATAAAATTTATACCATATATTATGCCGTTCTGTTGTGCACAGAATGTGTAAGCCAACACTAGCTTGTGCTGATACTACTTGAATATACACTGAATGTATACACCATCTTGGTATAAATAAATAAATGGTTCAATAATTAAATGAATCACCTTGACATGCGATCGAATGCGCTAGCGCGAATTCCAGTTCTAGCGCTGAGTCGAGCCGATTGACGTCTAGAAGCAACGCTCGCATTTACAGCTTTTTCTTGAATGTAAACGTGCAAATGTTGATTTTAACATTTCCAGCATCAGGCATGATATATGCGCATATGTGTAATTCAAACGCGGTACTGCAGCAAAAAAGCTAAACGAGGAATATAATTATAGAAAGATTAAGATTTTACTCTACTTTTTCTCATGTTACTCTACTTCATCTTAAATCTTTAAAACACATGCAGTTATGTATCTCTATACACAGTTGGTAATTTTATGGGTTTAGTCCATTTATTCATGGACTGAATCCGAGAACTAGGTAAGAAGTTATAATTTATCTCGCGGTTAGCGAGAATTAGCTGTGAATTTGCAACTGGAGTGGAAAAAACTGCAAATGTACTTAATTAAGTCATAATTCGCGTAGTAAATAAAATCAAGTGTAATTTTTCTCCATTCTTATTATTAGAGTAGCTAATCCAGTGCTTCTCAACCTGATGATCACCGTAATGGCCCTAGTAATATCAATGTACAAGAAGAAACTCACTCTAATTATAAACTTTTCTGGAGGTGATATCCAGCCGACCGTTCACCTATGAACACTTTTATCTCTATATATTCCTGGGCAAAACATACACTTTTAAAATTGATACTTGGAAATTTCCGACAATTTGGCTTTTTTGAGATTGATTAATAGGTTCCCAGTATTTTTAGCTGAATTCAAGGTTAAATTCAGTTATTCCTTGTAACTTCCAAACGTCTTAAGTTATCTTCACAAATTAAAAAGCATTTTGTAGATGAGGAAATTTCCCATAATTTGGCTTTTCGAAATTTTGAACTTGATTAATATTTACTATGTTTTCATTATTTTTACTTCTAAATGACTTAAGCTATCTTTACAAATTAAAAACCAGTCTAAGAACTTCCAAAAGCCTTAAGCCATCTTTACAAATCAAAAAGCATTTTATAGATGATGAAATTTCAGACAATTTGCTTTTTAGAAATTTTGAAATTGACTAATATTTTATTTTCTTCCCAGCATTCGTAGCTGAAGTGTAGGTTAAAATTCAGTTTTTCCTAAGAAACTACAAACCTATCTTTACAAACCTAAAACCATTTTGCAGATGAGGAAATCTCCCACAATTTAGCTTTTCGAAATTTTGAAATTGACTAATATTTACTTTGTTCCCAGTATTTTTGACTGAAGTGAAGGTTAACATTTCAATTTTCCCTAATAATTCCCAAACGGCTTAAGATATCTTTACAAATAAAAAAGCATTTTGTAGATGAGGAAATTTCCTATAATTTGGCTTTTCGAAATTTTGAAAATGATTAATACTTTCTTTATTTCTAGGAAATTTAACTGCAATCCCTGCATCATACAGAGCAAAATCCGAAATAGATTTGAAAAAGCTGTTTTGTATTTGTCAGCGTAGACGTACATATATAGGAAAACAAATACACAGTTAATAAGTGAAATCAGCAATTATGCAATGATGTGCACACGCCGCACAAATTTATAAGTTTATATATCTAATTACCCGCTTGTCCTCTATGATCCGCGACTAGAAATCGATTTCTTAATCAAATTAAACGCGAACCTCTAAAAACTAATCTCACAATCCATGTCACATAAAACCAGCACTTTATTTTTTATATACTGAATATTACTGTCACCACAGAAATAAATAACGTGAATATAACTAAAAATGTAGGTTACTCACCACCAGTAGTCCTTTTTGTACGACTCGTCAAATGTCAGCTCCTCGCAAATCCTGTCCTTTTCCGCTTCCTTCTGTTTTTCCTCGTCTGTATCCCGTAATTGGATTTGTGTCTCTTCTTGCAAATACAAATCACTAAAACACTATTTATCACACAATATTATACTTTTAACTTAATTTATGTACATACTGACAATATTTTAGGCTTTTTAAAGGTTTTTATAGGGTTTTATAGACTTTTATAGTTTTATAGAATTTTATAGAGTTTTATAGACTTTTACAGACAATATTTATAAACACTTATTGTCAAATCGTATTTTCCTGCTTCCTGCCTGTAACTAAGTAGAGTGCATATTGCACAGGCGATTTGCGAGCAGGATTAGCGAATAAACATAGCACCAGAGCGATGCACATGCGGCAACGACGGAGACGCGACGTGAACAGCGCGGGCGAGACTTTTTAGCATGCGCACGCTTGGCGATGTGACGCGGCTCTCGCGGCGCTTTCCTTGATCCAAAACACGGCGATGCGAGCAACGCTGGTAATTTCAGTCATGTGTCTGCCATGCCTCACATACACAACCCAATTTAAAGTTATATGTGAACATGTATGGCCAAAATGAATGGTCAAAAAAAATTTCATTATTTTTCAAGTAAATTAGAAAAACTAATTTGGAGAACATTATAATTAAATATAATTAAATATTACGAAACACACTTTCACTAATTGCATAACAAGTGACCATTTAACCGCATTACAGGTCGCAATTCTAGTCGTAAATATGTAAATACTACGTTTGCACACGTAATTATGATTATTAACATCGATTATCGCATGGTTTCGATGTTTTTAATATTTATAAGAAAACATAATTTTTGGCATAAATTAATTTATAGACGTCATACGTAGGCAACTTAACATACTGGTATTCGCGGTAATAAATCCCGAATGGATGTTTAATATAGGCAACCAATATTACAGTCTTCGGCATATATTGCTGAAATAATTTTACGAATTTTAGAGTAATCAATGTAATATGTTAAATTTAAGCCTAGTATATATAAAAATTTAAACAAATGCATTGTTATATTTACAAGGATAAACTAATTATAAGTAGTTATCCTTGGATTTCATGGAAAATCAATTCGTGAATGCCAAAACATAACCTCCAGACCGTCCGGCCATGAATCACACAGGTTGTATCTTTACCGACGACGACACAAAACATCATTGGCATAACAAAAATCACGAAGATCACTAGTTCTAGATACTATTTCGTGATACTATATGCGTGATTGTAATAAATTATTGTATGGAATCATAGACGTACCTCATTGTGCTTTCTGTATTGACATTTCACTGCGTAAATTTGCAACTTTGTTATTCGTAAAAGAATGAAGCACTCACGTTTATGCCATCGACACTGCACCCCGTTCATTAAATAAATATTACACACGTTAAATTAAGTACATAGAAATACATTAAAATCACTACACTGAACTACACTATACACGACCCGGTGAAATTGTGCGAATCTGCGTTGCGAGAACACCGCGTGCCAGGCCGCTACCGACTGAGACTGTTTTTGGCGTTTTGTGATTCATGGTGGCGCTAGTTGTACGGATAATGCTATATTGGCAAAACTCAAAAATTGTTAAAATCGAACTAACTACTATATGAAAACTTAAAATTACTATATTTAAAATTATCTGTTATAGTCATACATAAAAGATGTAACGTCTTAGGATCAAAATTTCTAACTTTCATTGCATTTGCAGTAACAAAATGTTTGCCTTGTAAAATGAAATTAATAAATCATATTGTTTTTATACACTTGTATTAAAAAAATGAATATCTAATAATTGTTTAAAATTTGAAAGTTAATAAATTATTAACACCTAATATTATAAAAATTGAGTATGGTTTTATGTCAATTATGGACTTATGCCACTATAGGAGCTAATGAACGATAATATGAGATAAAGTAAAGCTAGGCCCATATAAATGTTGAAAACGTGTACATCAAAACTTAAAAATTAATTTACTTTATTTTGGCCAGACTCCTATAAATAAAGATTGCAATGATTTAGGCACAAATATTTAAATTTTCATTTCGTCGAATAATCGTTTTAAACTTGAAATGCCTCTTTATACATATCTGGAAAATTAAGTTTTAATTAAAATGTCTCGTCTGGATTGTGCCACTATAAGAGATGAAGTAGCTAGGCCTACATAAATGTTAAAGGTATGTGTAACTGCATGAAGTGTGTATTTAGTAGCGTGTTTTGCCACGGCGCTAGGTATCGGCTCTATTTTATGTGTATTGATTTCTAGAGATAATTGAAGGCATAATAAATGTTGCAACTCATTAAATTATTACAAACATATAATTTTAAGCTTGAAGAATGCCACTTTAAACTGGGTACGATTTAAAACTTCTTTGTTATTTTCTTATTATAAAATTACCACATTCGGCGTTCCCTTGCGTTATTCGCTTTTAACCCTTCACTAGTATGTACTTATTTTGGCTTAGCATATATTCACATGAAAACACAAGAAAATTTCCTTTTTGTTTATATTTCTTCTTTGTTAATTATTCCGCTTATAATTACAATTTGAAATAGTAAATTGGGATTAATCTGTTACGTCACAGTGTTGATAGACTTTCTACATTGATTCGTACATAATTTATTGCCCGACATTAGCAACACATAAGTCATTAAAAATGTCTACTGATCTACAAAATGAATTTTAGGCAAACACATTACATATTTTCTTAAGCCGGACATGCAATCGCAGTTGATGCAGCTTCCACAAGTCTCTGGATCAATTTATATGCACAATTCGTTGGTGTACTGTTTAAAAGACTCTTGTACTTCAGCAAATCCAGAAGATCCATCATTTCAGTACGCAATCGTAGGACCATACTGATTAGATATTGCATATCCGATTGGGAACATATACGTTTATCGCAAGTTGTGCGTTGATTAAATGAATGTCGAAAATCATCGAAATTGTAATTGTAGAATGTATTCATTGCGCCTAGAAATTCATTTCCTAAATGCGACATTTTGTCGGTGCAATTCAGTAGGTCGGGTATGAATGTACTTCCTACATTTAGCAGATCAACAATTTTAGATGAAGTGCATAATGTAGAAGAGTTGTGTGGTTCATTGTCAGTAATATTGAGTGGCTCTGGTATTGATGGAAATGTAGTTGTTTCAAAAGATGCTGAATCGCCAAAGATCTGTTCAAAAGTATAGAAATTGTCAATACGTATTTCAGTGTCGTTTCGATATATAATAACGCAGTATTAATTCGATTCATTATGTAAAACATGGTGGCAACTAATTTATTTTATTTTCTGTTTTTTGAGTGTTTTGAGTGTTAATAGCATGTTGAATAAAAAAAGATATCTTACCTGATATATCAGAAGAAATGTGAACAGAAGCATTGACTTCATTATGATTTACCAAACTTTGAGTAATTGAAATTTAAATAAACAAAGTTAGTAACTGAGGATGAAGCGGTATATATAGGCAACCAATATAATTTTTAACATCCTCGTAACCCTAAAAGATTTTTAATATTCCAGTATTCCACAATATAAATTTAAGTAACCCATGGAATTTGTATTTGAAGCAATAACTAATTATGAAACATTCAATAAATTTACTCATTTACTCCGTAAATTACCTTATTTTATTGTGTACAAGTTTATGTGTTGCAAACATTGTAAATATCAAATATCCAATTTTCGTGCAGTCAGTTTATGAAACAAAATTCAAATCCAAACTTTCCTGTGTTTATTAACAATTAAGTTATGAAATTCATGAGTCGCCTCTTTATTATTATATGCAGTAAACTCACGATTTTGATTAATTAATTATATAAACCGTGGGAGGTTTTGAACTGAAGTTTTTACCGAAAATTTATACATACTTCAAATCTTCAATATGAAATTTATTCAGCATTGTCACAGTCCTTCCTTCATTATAACAAGCAATGAAGTTATCAACGAAAAATTTTAAGTCGAAAATTTTAAGTATTTAGAAGGATTTGGAATTAATTTCAGCTCAATAGCTCCAACCGTTTATTCACAATAAATTAATGAAAATCGTGAATCACTCCTATATGATTCTATGTAATAAACTCACGATTTTTATTAATTAATTCTGACTAAACGCTGGAAGGTTTTGAACTCAATTTTTACCGAAAAATTCTATATTCTACAAATATCCAAAATTTAATTTACTGTCACATATCTTGATTTAAATTAGTACACATTAGTTGATTAATTAGAAATGAATACTTATCTTACCTATAAATAACTATTTTAGTAATTGCACAGTATCAACTGACCATTTATAAATAAATTATAAATAAATCTCATCATGTAGCACTGTTTTTAATTTATCTTAAAATTATATATTTACTTTTAAATTTCTAATTGAAATAGACGAACAAAACACGCGCACATTTATTTTATACAGATATTTATATGGCCGCACTATTCATTGCATCCCAATCCGGCGGACCAATTACACATTCCACCGACGGGATCAAAGCTCAAATTCTTTGGACAAGTATACTCCCATCCGAGCACATCGCCCGTCTCCATTTTGGCGCAGGAAATAAATTTCTTACAGCTGACCGGATGCGGGAAGTTACCCTGATCGAGACACTCAATCACCCCAGAACTGTGAATCAAAACTTTACTATGTTCAGGGATGGATATACGTGGATTACCGTCGTCATAATAATCATAGTCTGTGATTGGTTGATAAGTGTAAGTTTGAATTTCCTGAATTCCAGTTGGAAATTTATCAAAGATTTGCGTCTTGTATGATTTTGCAGTTTTTCCACTTGGCCTAG